>VXBO01003127.1:729445-743457 GCA_013400135.1 Rhinoptilus africanus | reverse complement strand
TGGCCGTCTTCGGCTGCCGGCCGCGGGTCGCCGGCGGCGTCTGCTTCGTGGAGGACCAGGTCGTGCTGCACGCGGCGGGGACGGGCTGCCTCCAGCTCCACCTCGAGCAGAAATGGCACAAGTTCATCCCAGGTGCCACCGGCCCCAACCCCAGTCGCGACCCCGGCCCCGAGCCCGGTCCCGGCCCGCCCTGACCCTTCTCCTCCCCGCAGGCACCGAGCAGAGCCGCGGCGTGCAGGCGCTGGCCCTCAGCCCCAACCGGCGGTACCTGGCGGTCTCGGAGACGGTGGCGGAGCAGCCGGTGCTGACGGTCTACGAGCTGGCGGAGGGTCCGGCGCGGCGGAGGCGGAGGCTGGCCGCCGCCGAGCTGCCGGCGCGGGAGGCGGTGTCCCTGGCCTTCTCCCCTGACTGCCGGTACCTGGCGGCCGCCACGGCCCCCCCCGAGGGACACCTCGCCTGCTGGCTCTGGGAGAAGCAGCGGCTGATGGCGGCCGTGCGCCTCCAGGCCCCGGGCACCGGCGTCTGCCAGGTAACGGCCGCGGCCCTGGGGGGCTCCGCCTCCACCGTGCCACCAGCCCCGGGCCCCTTCGGCTCCCCCCGGCCTTGCCAGGGTACGCCTGCCTCTGAAACAGCTGGGCCAGCATCTCCACGGCTTATTTTTAACGTTTTGGTTCACGGTTGACTGGTTCTTTGGAGCCTATTGCACTATTTCAAAAAGGTGGATAAAAGGAGCCAACTTTAGTTCAACAAGTACTGGGTGCCAGGTAGCACCGAGGTTCACCCTGCAGGGCGTGTGCACGGTACATTCTCCTGTGGCCACATGGCTTCTGTCCAGGGCAAGAGAGGGAGGAGAGGGCTCCACACTGGGGATTTTATATAGTTTCTGTGGCCTTTCTTGGCATCTGCTGTTGACCTTCCTCAGCAATAGGACACCGGGCTAAATAAATTTTTGTTTTGACCCCTAATGGGCGTTTTCATGTCTGTATCTCATAACGTGAGATTCTCTTGTATCACATGAGATCTGTGGTACGGGGCCAGTACAACTGGCCTGTGAGTGTGCAATGTGTCCCTTGNTCCTCTGCCCCGCTCCCGGACCCGGGGGACGCGGGCCCCTGCTTGGGGATCCCGCCCAGCCCGGGGAAAGCCCCACTCACCGTGTCGTTGCGCCGCTTCGGCCGCTCCTCCAGCACCACGTTGAGCCCCGGCTTCAGGTCTCCCCTGGAGAAGGCCTCCTGGAGCTGCGGAGAGGGGACGCTCAGGCCGCGCCGCCGGCGGGGGCACCGGGCGGCCCTGNCCCAACCGGCGGTACCTGGCGGTCTCGGAGACGGTGGCGGAGCAGCCGGTGCTGACGGTCTACGAGCTGGCGGAGGGTCCGGCGCGGCGGAGGCGGAGGCTGGCCGCCGCCGAGCTGCCGGCGCGGGAGGCGGTGTCCCTGGCCTTCTCCCCTGACTGCCGGTACCTGGCGGCCGCCACGGCCCCCCCCGAGGGACACCTCGCCTGCTGGCTCTGGGAGAAGCAGCGGCTGATGGCGGCCGTGCGCCTCCAGGCCCCGGGCACCGGCGTCTGCCAGGTAACGGCCGCGGCCCTGGGGGGCTCCGCCTCCACCGTGCCACCAGCCCCGGGCCCCTTCGGCTCCCCCCGGCCTTGCCAGGGTACGCCTGCCTCTGAAACAGCTGGGCCAGCATCTCCACGGCTTATTTTTAACGTTTTGGTTCACGGTTGACTGGTTCTTTGGAGCCTATTGCACTATTTCAAAAAGGTGGATAAAAGGAGCCAACTTTAGTTCAACAAGTACTGGGTGCCAGGTAGCACCGAGGTTCACCCTGCAGGGCGTGTGCACGGTACATTCTCCTGTGGCCACATGGCTTCTGTCCAGGGCAAGAGAGGGAGGAGAGGGCTCCACACTGGGGATTTTATATAGTTTCTGTGGCCTTTCTTGGCATCTGCTGTTGACCTTCCTCAGCAATAGGACACCGGGCTAAATAAATTTTTGTTTTGACCCCTAATGGGCGTTTTCATGTCTGTATCTCATAACGTGAGATTCTCTTGTATCACATGAGATCTGTGGTACGGGGCCAGTACAACTGGCCTGTGAGTGTGCAATGTGTCCCTTGTGTCCCTGCAGAAACACTCATTAAATATATTGGCTGTGCTCAGTAGGCATAACAACCACCTTGGAAGCTCTTGGCACGCTCGTGCCCCTTTTCCTCCCTGCAGTCTGTTCCATGTGCAGATCAGAGGACTAGCCCAGGAAGAGTGGTCAGGAGCGGGCTGATGGCACTCAAACAATTCCTACGTCCTGCTTTGGGTGCCCTTTTTTAAGTATCTTTCTTCCAGGGACGTAAGAGGCTTTCAGTACCTGGATTGGTTGGACCCTCGCTGCCATTTTTTTCTGGGGTACAGCTACAAGCAGAGGTTGGGTGAACTGCTGCCTTCATGAGAGCAATTCCTAAAGAGAGGAGAGTGACTGTAAAGGCAACTGCTGTCTAAAGTCCCGTTAAGCACAAAAAATGAGGTCTGGCTACCCCTGCTATCCTTCATGTTGGGTATTGAGATGTCTATTCCGCTGTTTTCACCAATAGACATCTAATTGGGTGAATTAATATGTATAATGGGTAAGGTTTGCCTGAAATACAGAATTTATTCCGAGCCTTTAAGAATGAATGGTTGCACTTTTCAGGAAGGTTGCCACTGAAAAAAGAAACTTGCTAATCAGCGGTAAAGAGGTATTTTGGCCTTACTTCTGTCATTTAATCCTGAAGGACAGAGACAACTTTCTCTTTGGCATTGCATTGTGATTCAGAACTCTAGCTTACTAGAGTTAATGTATTTGTAGCATCGTGTAAAATTGATATACAGAGCTTTGAAAGGGAAAACTGCAATATGTAGTTATGATGGTTATTTCTTAGTCTTTTCTGTATTCCTGTATATTTCTATGAACCTTCTTCCTGTGCTTGGTTTCCTTTATCTGGTATTGCAAGTCTTCAGAACAGGTATAATACCTGCTTATTTGTGTACATAGTTGTGTAAAATAATTTCTCTCTCTCTTGTTCCACAGGTGAGCTTTAGTCCTGAAGACAATGCACAGGTTTGTGTCACTGGAAATGGCTTTTTTAAGCTGTTTAAGTGTAGTGAAGGAACTTTGAAGCAGACGAATTTACAAAAGGGAGAGCCGCAAAACTACTTGTGCCATGCCTGGCTGTCCAAGGAGGAAGTGATATGTGGCACTGACACAGGCAAACTTCTCTTGTTTGAAACTGGGGAGCTGCACTGGGAGACAACTGTAGAGTACAAAAAATCACCCAGGGAACTAGAAGAAGATGCGATCTCAAAAGTATATGAGAGGTAAATCTGTTAAATACCATTACTAATAGCTTCATGCCCGTGCCTGCAGATTACTTGCAGGCCCTTCACTTATTTCCTTCTTGTCCAGTTTATGAATGGGTTATGATATTTTGATTGCTGCTGATAAGCATGTCTTTATGCATTTCCTGCTTGCAGTTTTTCTGATATCTCTTGTGGACTGGCCTGTGAAGATAATGCTTCACAACAGGATTCTTTGCCTCAAATATCTGCAGTTGCAGCTTATTCCAAAGGCTTTGCATGTTCATCTAGCCCAGGAGTTGTTCTTCTGTTTGAGAAGACCAAGGAAAAGGAAGTCTACAAGGAGAGTCAAGAAATATGGGTAGGGAGAAAAAAGCTTTTCCAAGCAATTGTGCAGCAGAGGCCTGTTTAGAGGGGTGGGGGTGCTTTCAATTCAGTTATTAACAATAATTTTTAGCGCTTCTCTAAATTACATTGTAAGCATTAGCTAACTGTCCTGGTGATGTCGATAGGAAGGGAATTGCCAGAGGTCACACAGAAAGTCAGTGGCAGATATCCTTTTGCAAGGTAGCTCTGCATGTTCCCACAAGTGAGAAACTTTTATTTATAGAGACTTTTGGAGCTAAGAATTAGTCTGCATCAGTTTTGAAGAGCTAGGCTGCTTGTTTTTTTCAAGGCAAAGCTTTTCTGCCCTCTGATATTTATTATAGCTGTCATGATACTTGTGCACTCTTAAGTAATCTGTTCTATAGCAAGCTGTATGCATTGATTTACTGCAATCTCTGGTTAAGAACATTTAACTCTTATGACCTGGTCAAACCTTCATACTCTGGGCCTTAAAGGTCAGATCTTCCCTGTGCATGAGACCCTGCAGTAAGACTGTTATCAACCTGAATAATATGGTACAAAGAATTCTGAGATCATAGTTTTCAGGTAGTTTTCATTCTGATACTTGCGAGGTTTTTTCCTCAATGTTTTTCTGCTACCATTTTTGGTTTTGTTTAATGCAGTTCTTAAGATTACTTCTGAAATGTCCTCTGATACTTTTTTTTCAGCTGTAATGCTATAGATTCAGTTAGGTTATGTTGTCCTGTTCCCTGCCTTGCAGTAGTTATGTACTATTAAATATCCAAGTTATCTTACTGATGTTACATATATGCTTATTAGAGTAGCATTATAGCAAAAGTCTATATGTCTGCATGCCTACTACTAAACCGTGGAGACCTGGAATATCCCATGGGATGCATTTCTTGTGCAGCTTCCTCAGGACGTGTTTAGCAGTGACCCAAAAAATTCGAGCAGACAGGACATTATCTGTATATGCTTCAGCCCCTCTGAGGAAAGGATGGTCATTAATACAAATAAAAATCAGCTTTACATGTTTACTATGCTCTCCAGTGATTTAATGAAGGTGAGTGCAATCTTCTCACATTCCGTCATGTCCTGTAAGGGATGTATTGTCATGGCACAGGCTATTCACTGTTGCTTTCTATGATGCATTCTCATAAAATCCATCAAATAGCATCTGAACCCTTAAAGCTCATGATGTGAAGTGCTCCCCATGCTTCTCTGAGAGCTGGATTTCAGTAGCCCCTTGCTCAAGCATCCCTCCATATGAATACTTGATGTTATTCATCAGAATGATAGAGGACACTTGTAAGACCATTTAAGGGTGCATGTCACAGCATTAAAACAGGTAAGGCTTTAAGGGAACGATTTTTAATATAACTGTAGTAGTTTATGGTCCAGTGTAATATACGGAAACTTTAATGCAATGATAAAGCTGGAACAGCCATGGGAATCTGATGTTACTCTAAAACAATAGTTGTTGAAGTCCTAGTTAGAAGTGAAACCTCTTTGTGAAGGACAAACATAATTAAAAACATTCCCTATTCTGAAGGAATTAAAAAATACAAAGACAAGAGATAAATGTATTATCATGCAATAGACTTGCATGGAGTTAATTTGGGCCCCTTACTACAAGAAGGACATTGAGGTGTTGGAACGTGTCCAGCGGAGGGCTACAAAGCTGGTAAGGGGTCTGGAGGACAAACCTTATGAGGAACGACCGAGGGAACTGAGGTTGTTTAGCCTGGAGAAGAGGAGGCTGAGGGGAGACCTCATCACCCTCCACAACTACCTGAAAGGAGGGTGTAGAGAGATGGGGGCTGACCTCTTCTCCCTGGTGACAAGTGATAGGACAAGAGGAAACGGGTTCAAGTTATGTCAGGGCAGGTTTAGATTGCATTTCAGGAAGTATTTTTACACTGAAAGGGTTATTAAACATTGGAATAGGCTGCCCAGGGAGGTGGTGGATTCACGATCCCTGGAGGTGTTTAAGAAAAGGGTAGATGTGGTACTGAGGGACATGGTTTAGAAGGGGTTTTTGTCAGGGCAGGTTAATGGTTGGACTTGATGATCTTAAAGGTCCCTTCCAACCTCACCGATTCTATGATTCTATGATTCTAAATACCTAACCTGTGTAGGCGTACAGAAAGATCTTTACAAAAAGAGGTTTTATAATCCTTTTTCTGCATGCAGCCTAAAATTCCATTGGTGCTTCATTTCCAGCATGTACTCAATAAACATCCTGGTTAAGTTGCTTATCACTCAGCGCTTGATTATTTTTATATATCTGTCTGACCAGAAGGTCCTAACTGAATTCTTGCAGTCCAGTTTTATTTATTTATCTAACTTGCATTTCTTTGGACACCTACAGTTATGTTCTGCTTTCACTAGTGTATGAGAACTATGGAGCCTACATCTTCTCGACTTGATTATTAATTATAAAGTTAAAACTGGTTCTAATATTCTTATGTTTTTAACATTGTTTTGTTCAGACTGGTGCAGTGAAAGCATTAAGTGGTTTTCTCAAATCTATTGTATTACTGTATGCAAAGAGCTGTGACAGATTTCTTACCTGACTTACTGCCTGCGGTGAAATATTTTTGATTTTTTTATGCTTTCATTGCTTCGCAGGAGAAGACAACTTATTTTGCATATCTGAATTTCCCATTGCATTCGGCTTCGATCACTGGTCTGGACATCTGTATTTGGAAACCCATTCTTGCTACTTGTTCCCTGGATAGATCTGTCCGCATCTGGAATTACAAGACCAAGTAAAGAGTTGTTTGGTTTTGTTATTACCTCTTAGTTTTTTGTATATTGAAATTAGCAGGCAACAGCAGCAATCTCATATGAATGAGAGTGGTGTTCTGGTAAAATTCTTATGTGGTGTGGGATGTAAATGGTCCTACTGACATGATTTGGGGAGTGTGAATATGCAGTGCCTTTAAAACCAGTGCCAAAAGAATCCAAAGCCTTTTCTGTTAAGCCATTTTTGTGTCAGACTTCTCATGTGTTTTTGGAAAAAAACCTTCAGGAATGTTTCATTCAGCTTTGTCTTGAGATACTGTTGTCCCATCTCCTGCTTTGTAGCCGTAGTTCTTAAGCCAAATGACTCCAGCTTTCAAGGTTCTATGGGGCGAGACAAATCTCAGAAGAGATGTTTGTGTAGGTTTGCAGTCAGCGGTTCATTTACCTTCTTTGTTATATTACAGTAAAACAAGGATTTGCTCTTGTGCCTTCCACACCTTCTCTGTGAACCAGAAAGTTCAGATTTGCCTTTGTAACATCTATGTGATCGTTACTTAACTGAATTACAACACATTTCCTCAAGGACAAAGCAGAGTCAGATTGCAGCTGCAGATGTCCCTGCTGGGACAGATAATGTCCTGTCAAGTGTGCGTGGGGCATTTGTCCTGTTCCATACTGCACAATGGTTTTCTCTTTCAGCACTTTGGAGCTGTATAAGGAATATCGGGAGGAAGCATACACAGTATCACTTCATCCCACTGGCCTTTTCTGTTTGGTTGGGTTTTCTGACAAACTACGATTTATAAGTCTACTGTATGAGGACATGCATGTTTTCAAGGAGTTTCCTGTGAGAAATTGTAGAGAGGTAAGGAGTGATGCAAAAATGAATTCGGGGAGCTATAGGGAGCAGAGTGGTGAAGAACATGACAGAAGGTAGAAACCTCTTCAAGAGATTCTAGTAGGATTTAGGATATCAAAACACAGAGAAAAGGATTCTGACTATTGGAAAATGATCCTGGACGCTGATGCATAACCGTGGGCCTGGGAAGCCACAGAAGGGGTAGTTTGCTCAGAAATACTCAAGGACTGAGTTTTACTGGGGAAAGCACCAATTAAGAAAGCAGTAAAAGACTAATTAGGTCACGGAGTTTTCTTTTTGTGTAATATTCTCATATTAGACGATGTCATTGGAATTCAATGAGTGAATTTTTTTATCCACTGCATCTGCAGTAATGGGTGGTTATGTTCTTTCTGTAGTGCTCATTCAGTAACAGAGGCCATCTTTTTGCTGCCGTTAATGGAAATGTGATTCAAATTTATTCCAGCATCACCTTTGAGAATATTCATAATCTGAAAGGACATAGTGGGAAGGTTAGTAAACAAGTCCTATACAATACAACTCATTAAAGTATGAACTAGTTGGTAAGATGTATTTTGAAAAGGTAAAGTACAATTTTGGATCAGAAATGGGCCCAAAAATTAAAAATAGAAATACAAAAGTCAGTTTTCTTTTGTCAGAAATCAATGTTTGCATGCACTAGATATATCTAGTCTGTCTTTAATTGAAGGTGAATGATTGGCAGGTAGCTGAAACAGCAAAAATATCCCAGTAATAAATTATAGAAATAAAAGGTAGTACTCATTATTGAAATGAGCTTTTTCCTGACAATGTGTTCATAAAGTAGTTCTTACTGATTTTTTTTTTTTAATGCTGAAATGGAATTAGTTGAGAAACATCTAGGGGGTTTTAAGTAAGGCTTAGAAATATGATCCCAAAGCTGTAATGGATTTACTAGTAAAATGACTCCATGCTGTATGTCTATAACTTACACATTGGGCTCCCTGGTGTATTTTGCTTTTGCCAGATACATGCAGTTAAATGGAGCACAGACGATGCTGAATTTTTCTCCTGTGACACACATGGTGCTGTGTATGAGTGGAACTTGTTGACAGGTAAAAGGAAGTCAGAGTGTGTGCTCAAGTCCTGCATGTACAGCAGCATTGCCCTGTCTTCTGATGCCAAAGTCATCTTTGCTGTTGGATCTGACCAAACTATCAAAGAAATTTCAGAATCTTCGGTGAGCTAACAAGCACTCTGTGATTTTGCTAAGTTCTCTGGGGAGGGTACTAGTGCTTTGGTTTCCTTATCATCCATTTGATAAGTAGGAATCAGTTTGGTTTGGTAACTGCGATATTTACTGACACTTTTCTTGTGTTCTCCTGTACTTTACTATGAAACCTGAGATTTTGTTGTAGTTTTGTATTTGTATAACTTTACTTGGATGTACCTAGAAACCTTCTAAGCCAGCTATCAAACTAACTTGGCAATATTTTATCAACTGTTTTGCTGAAATACAAGTGTATTGCATCTACCACTGTAGGCTACGTGCATTTTTTCATTTTGTCCAGAGAAGTGGTAAATTGTATGTGATAACTATTACATCTTCCAGAAGTGATCAACTTGTGGAATTTGGCTTGAAATTTTAAAAGTGCATATCTATAAAGCTTAATTATTTTTCATTACTTTACTCCTATAGCCATGTAGATTCTTTTAACTCCATTATTTGCTGCAGGCAGAGATATGATGATTGTACATGCAGTAAGTAATCAAATAGTATTGTGAAACTTAATGTAATGTGAGGATTTTGTGTGGTGGTTTGGTTTTTTTTTTTTTAGATCCAGCATGAAGTATCATCTTTTGGTGTTGTTTATACTGCAATAGCTGTTTCTCATTCTGGGCACATGGTATTTGTTGGTACATCTCTGGGGACAATTCGAGCTATGAAATACCCATTACCTTTGACAAAGGATTTCAACGAGTACCAGGCCCATGCAGGCGCTGTTATAAAGGTAACACAGGGTACTTTCTTTTCCTTGCAATAACAGCTGCATGTCTCCTTTAGTGCTGATTCTCCTTCCCATTTCGTAGCATAATAGGTTAAAACTAACATGTGCTAAAACTAACATAAAACATGAGCCTGCACATGGAGAATGAATATTACAGCATTCATAGAAGTCCTGTCTCTAGAAATAGATGTCACCGGATAAGCTGTTGTTGGCTAAAAAGTGGCTTACACCAGGGTATGTAACATGGCATATCCCTGATGGAGAACTTTGATATAGCTCCTTCTGGAAAGAGGAGGATAAAGTTATGCAGCCTTGAAAACCTCTTGGGAGAATAGAAGGAGGAATGAGATAAATGTATTAAGCAACGTGCTGCCAGGGTAAAAAGCAGAAGAGATTGCAGTGCTGATCTGCTAAGCGAGAGTGTATTTCTAAATGGCTAATGAACAGCATCTGAAAGGTGGGGATATGATGAGTAGAGCCTGCAGCCATTTCAGTGCACTTTCTCCAGGAAGCCACGTGTTCTGTCTTAGTAAAACTGTTTGTACTTTTGGCATTTTAAGAATCAATGTCAAATACAGCACCTTGACTTAGAGCTGCACAGTCCAACATTAGGATATGAACATCAGTTATTGGAACTCTGCTTTCACCTCACTCGTAAGCTGTGTCTACTCCCAGGTACTCTGTGCCAGGCCACACAGTCACAGGAGGTCTGGAGGAGGTGACAGCAGTTATTACTAGATAGTTCTTGGTGGGCTTATTTGCAAATTCAAAATAAAACATTTATCCACCTGTTGCTCAAACAACTTCTCAAAGAAAAAAGCTAGACACCTTTGGAATTGTCATATAAATTGCCTGTCTGGGCTATAACTGTCTCGATGGCCTTTTCTTTTCCAGGTTTTTAAAAATCTTCCTACAGCTTTGAAAACAGAAGTGGATCCAGTGTCTTCACATGTTCTTTTCTTTCCCTTCCCCTCTTGTCTGTACCAGGGTGGAGCAGGAGTAGAGGACATAATCAAAATGTTGTTAGTGAGGCTATGTTAGTGTTTCCACTGTTGACTTTCTGTGGTAGAAATGACAAGGAGTATGTGGGCGGGGAAAAAAATTTGGTATAAAACCAAACTGTGTCTCCATTCATCCTTGTCTCTACTATTATTTTGTTGTTTCTTCTTTCTAAGATGTCCATAACAAACGATGACCTATTTCTGCTTACTGCCTCAGAGGATGGCTCTGTATTTATATGGAAAGTGTGTGATAAAGGAGGTGGGATACTGAAATGGGAAAAGGAAGTTGAGCATGCTGAAGAAGTGCTGATCATGAGATCAGATATAGAAGAGAAGGTAGGAGGAGCAGTTGTGAATATGTACCATATGATTTCTAGTGCACAGCTGTCGTGGTTTGGGCTGGACTAGCCACTAAACGTTTGTTTACATTTAACAAACATTTAGTGGCCAGTCCAGCCCAAACCATGACAACAGCTTATGCAATACATTTGCATGATGCTTGTGACTAGCTGTTCCTGTATGGCCTTCTGTTTAAGAGGGCCCACATGGCTTTCGTCATAAAAAGAGGTTACAGCAAGTAGCTGCAGCTGCTTGTTAATATACAAACTGCATTGTATGAATAGTGAGTGTGGAGAAAAGTTTAGGCTTTTCTCTAATACTTTCCCCATCTCTTGAAAGCAGCTTTAATGGAGCAGAGAAGCCTGAAGCTGCATTTCTATAAACCATCTTGTAAGATAATGAAGAAACCTTACTTCTGGAACTTATTCTTGGTCTGTCTGTCTGAAAATTCTCTGCAAAGGCCGTCTTTCATAAATACCTGCATGTAAATAAATCATTCTTAACAAGCTGTTGCTAATGGCAAATAATCTCCCTGTTAAAACTGTCTTCTCATCCATGTCCTAACAGAGTCAGGCAATGCTAGACCTGCAGATTCGTGTGAAAGAGCTACAGACAGAAAAGGATTACCAGCTATGTCTCAAGGACATCTACTGTAATGAAAAAATAAAGGAATTGGAAGAGAATTTCACTCAGGAAATAGGCTCCCTTAAAAGCAAACACCAGGTATGATTCATATTGCAGAACCAAACACGAAGAGATCTTTCATTGAAGAGTTGAATTCAAGCTTGCATTATATAAGTATGAATGCTATAAAGCATCTGAAAAATGGAACATTCCTTTCCATTAAAGATGTTCTTCATATTTCTAAAGCATGAAGCTACCTTTGGGTAAAGTATCTTGTTAAGTACAAGGGGAGGCAAGGGTTCTCCTAGGTAGCCTGTAAATATCTTCACGTAAAAATGGTTCCAGCAATAAATGCTGTCTGAGATGAAGGATCAGTAAGCTATATCACCCTTGAGTAGAAATGTGACCATGCCTTAAAGCTCCATCACATATAAGATTGCAGCTGATGCAGGATTCAACACTTACTCATCTTAATGCCGCCTTCTTTATGCCCTGGCCACTTAGCTTTTTTAAGAACGTCTGCTGAGATGTCTTGTATGCTCTTTGAAAACAGAAGTAAAATATATTCCCTGGATTTCTTCTGTTCATGTGTTTATTGATTTATTTGTGGTCACAAAGCAGGACTTCCCTGAAAGGCAAAAGCCATGATAATTCTTTCCACTGTCTTATTTATCTGTGACTGTTAATTCTATTCTGTCCATCTGTCTGGTGTACACACCGGATTTCTGACCTGTAATTTGCTATATTTCTGGACCCTTTTTAGAGTTAGAAGGCAGGTGATCCAATAGCAATTTCTCTGTCAGTAAGGTGGCTTGAAGTAAGATATTACAAATCACATGGTTCAATTCTGTCAGCCTCATGTTCTTTTTGAGCTGCTTATTTTAATGAGTTGTACATGGTCCCTTCAAGCAGTATTTCAGTTTGGCTCCACATAAAGAAGGATTCCAGGATGAAAACTTGCCAAGTTACTTAGTAGTTTTATTAAGTGTTGTGTCCAGCAGGCAAACGGAGTATTTATGCTTATGCAAGACCCATAAAGGTGTTATGAGAAGAAAGTGAAAAAATCGTACCTATGGAACAATTCACAACTTTTCTGGGAAATTTCTCACACATTTTCTTGTTCCAGTTCTTTGTACTTTTTTAGAAGATTAAGTCATTTATACTGGTAGTTGGACATCCCAAGCAAATGGCATTCAAAACTCACTTTTGCAATTCATGCAAAAATTCATTTGTCATTCTATGCAAACATCAGTGTTTTAGGACCTCAAAGTTGCCTCAAGTGAGACAGGAAGCAGCTTGAACTTTAATATCTAGACAACAATTTGTGGAACTGCAAATTCTCCTCAAGCAAGCACACACAAAGTGGAGGCTTTTGTAGCTCACAAACTTTTCTTGTTAGATTAGGATTATATGGTACTCTGTATTATATAAACGTCATTTACTACTTTTCCTTAGCTAACTAATCTCTGGGAAAACTTTGCTTAGTGACACATGCCATCTGAATTTTGGTGAGAGACTTCAAATGTAAATTGTTATGTATGCGTTCCCCTCCATGGGCAAGAGCACAAACAACTTGGACACTGCTTGGCCTAGCTTCAAATTAAAATGTATTTTCCCTATTTTTTTCCCCAGATTTTACAGGCAGAGAAAGAAAAACAGGAGCTACAACACCAGTTTCAACTGTCTGAGCTGATGAATAAACAAGCCAGGGAGATGCAACAGCTAGGTTAGACTCTAACAAGCGATAGATATTGCAGATCAAATGTTTGTCTAAACTGTACCACGCACACAACCATGATGAGAAAGTGCACATGGGCACTGTGTCTTAGGTATTTGTGTTTTGAGATTAGTAATTTCTTCATTTGTCTTATCATTCACTGTGCAAGAACAGTGAAGTCATACAGTTCAGTGAAGAGGCTAACGTACAATGCACACATCATGGAAATACCTGGACCCTAGATTCATAATCAAGATAAGACAGAAATACTGCAAATTAGTACCAAAAAGCGAGTCCACACATAAATGAGTCCATTGCCTACTCATTCTCTGTAACACTTGTGCTTATACGGCTCTGTCATGGTTGTCATCTCAAGGGAATGCCTAAATTAGCTGTTATTAATTTGATGTAATGGCAGAGTAGGAGATTTTGGTGTCGGTTTTAGACTTGTTCAAACTGGAACAGAGCAACATTCTGTCCTGATGCAGCAAGCAGGGACACAGCAGAATATTCAGTGACACAACTGAATGACAGCTTTGGAACAGGCATTATTAGTGAAGTGGTAAGTAAAAGGAAGAACAGGAAATTCAAGAGATGGTTTTCTGATGTAAAATTTTGTACGACTACAGAGTCTAAAACATCAGTATATCTGATGAAGAAAGTGATGAAGTTGTTTCTAGTGTAACTTATTGCAACTTATTGCAGAATCTGACAGTAATCAGAAGCTTTTAATGGAAAATGAGAAATACCAGGAGCTAAAAGTGAAGTCCCAGAGGGTGCAGGAGGAATACGAGAAACAATTGCACAATTTGGAGGAAAGCAAAAGCAGGGCTGTGAAGGAGCTAACAGAATATTATGAGGAAAAACTTAATGAGAAATCTGTTCTGCTGGAAGAGGTAAGAACCGTGATTTGCGGTTTGAATGATTAACTAAGTTTATCTCCAACTGTGATAAAATGTACCCTAGGACAGGAGAGGTTGGCTCCCTCCATGGAAATCTTAATCTGCCTGTAACCTTGGGGATATACGTTGACAGGTAGAATAGTAACAAGGAAAACCCATCTG
>VXBO01003127.1:652416-729406 GCA_013400135.1 Rhinoptilus africanus | reverse complement strand
TTAATATCCTTTGGCATTCTCAGCTTCACCTCTCTTTCTCCTAGATCCAAGAATTCCCATTTATTAATGTGGGTTAGATGATACATTTACTGTAATTGAAGAAAGATTCAATCTACTTGTTCTAGTGGAAAAATAACATTTCTAAAATGGTGAATTCCATTCTTGAGTTCCTGAGGTTCCTGCCTGCATAATTAGGGGAACAAAGAAAAATACCCTGCATACTTTAAAAACTCCTGCACATTGAGGTCAAAGACTTGGCTTGAGAAAGGGCAGCCAGAGAACTGATACTTACATATCTAAAGTCAATAAATTCTATCAACATTACTGTTTGCAGCTGTATGTTGCAATACCAATTTGGAAAGAATGTGGGGAGTGAATGTGAGAAGAGAGGCATACAGAGGTTGATGCAAACCTCAGTGGTTATTGGTCCTAATGCGTCAGAAAAGCAATTTTAAAAGATCTTCTCAAGTGTTGCTCATGTTTGCATTTTCTGCAGCCAGAACAAGTTTTCTGATGTTAGTATTTGGGCCAGGTTCCTAACTTGAAGCATCCAAGCCTTAAGAATAAAATTTTTAGAAGGATTTTTTATGTTTGTCTTAACAGTTTTTAAAGTTACATTAATACCCTAAGAAATTAAGTTACCTTAAAAGAAATTGCTGCAATTGAAAAGTCCACTAAATAGAGATCCTCCCAGGAGAAACACAGTTACAAATAAAGAATTCTGCTCTTCTTTATTGGTCTCTTACTGTTGTTTCTCTAATATTTGCTTTCTGTAACTGCAGGCAAAGGAGGATATGAAGCAGCAGCTTCAAGTACATGAAGAAATTAAGAAACAAATTGAAGAAGATGAAGACCGAGAAATCCTGGAAATCAAAATCAAGTATGAGAGACGTCTCTTGGAAGAAAAGGAATCAAACCTACAACTGAAAGGAGAAATAGGAGTCATGAATAAAAGGGTATGTCTTTTTCTGTGATAGGATCAGACCTGCACGTGGAGACCTATAGACGAGGTTTGAATGTGATTCATAGCTTGTCACTTTAGTCTGTAAATATGTGGCATTTCATATGAGAACAGTAGACCTTTCTTACATCAGTTTGAATGTTTCAGAATATTTGGGCAGAAGAAGCAGCTGTTTGCTGATTGTATTGCTGATATGATTAGAGATGGATGATAGAGGAGGTCTGGTTTTATTTGTACACTTTCTTTTATCTTACATAGTTTAAAATTATAAAAAATAATATTGTTCATCCTGTGACGGGAAGGAAATGAACCTTCCAATTTTTCCAAGAGACAATGCATTGCTTTGTTAGAAAAATATTTCTACTGCTTCATTCGATGCAATAAGCACTTTCTGTTTTGTATGCATCATCTTTTTTTAAATTGTTTTTACTAGGATTTTTAAGAACACATCAAACCTTTTACCTTTTACTGACTGGGTATTACATTTGCATAACGGTGTTAGAGGGACATTTTTTCTTTTCAGTTTCTTCAGTATCTATCTGGAGACAGAGGTTCTCTTTCTTCATACCCTCTACTATCATGCTGCAGTCTTTAGTTCTGTTCTCTTTTAGACACCAGGAATTTCTTTGTGGGTCCTCACAGTTTGACCAGCAACATTCCTTGGTTCTGACTTTCTTGGCTTCACAGATCTTAGTATTGAGGTGGGGATTTTGAGAGTACCCAAGAGCTATGAACTAGGCACCCTTCCAGTCTACTTTTGACATTTTTAGAGATGGGTATTCATTCCCTTCTTGCTTCTTGATGCAAATTCCTTGATTCCTTGTAGTGCATTCTTTGATTCCTTGTAGCGCATTCCTTCTGTCAGAGTATACAGAAAATGCAAAAATGGATATTCAACCTCCTTTTGAGTTACAGGTATTTAAGTGATGTGATATTCCTTCATCATATCTTAGTTTGATATCCTTTATCCCACACTGTCTACAAGGTATCTTACAGAGTAGGATGGCTAAGTTGTGCACAATTTTTGGAGAGTGTTAAGTTCTTATTTGTTTGCCTCTGTAGTTGAACAGTCTACAGAAGGAGCTCAAGGAACGGAACAGGGACATTGAGGAAATGAGACTGGAACAGCAGAAGCTGCGAGGGATCATTAAGTCACTAGAGAAGGACATCTTAGCACTGAAGACAGAGATTCAAGAGAGAGCTGATACTATCCAAGACAAGGTGAGAAACTGGACAATTGGGTGAGATTGAAGTCACCCTCCCTTAATTTAATACAGCACTTTATTTTACTAGTATCACGTTGTGGTAATATCACATGACTGGAAACAGTTTTAACTTGAAGAATTTGCCATTTTTCTTTTGGGATTTTAGTTTTTAGTTGACATTCTAAGATTTTCTTGGGGAGCTCAAGTTCAGGATGTTGAGTTTCTCATTCCCTGTTCTGGGATCTGTTGATGGTTCTCTGCATTATTTGTCCCCTCCTTTCCCACCCGATCTGTGTAGATGTGCAACTGAAGTTCAGTCTTCCAATAGGCCTGTGACTGCTGGTTTTGCCTCTATTTGTGCCTTGTCCTAGGGATCTGTTTGAGATTGCTGTGTCTGATTCAGATCTCTGTACCTCTTTCTCCCAGGAGAAGCATATATATGACCTAAAAAAGAAAAATAATGAACTGGAAAATTTCAAGTTTGTACTGGATTACAGAGTAGAGGAGCTTAAGAAGCAAATAGAGTCACGTGAAAATGATACTGAAAAAAAGGAGCAGATACATGAGGTAACACTCTCATTTGGCCTCTGCTACCGTGCCCTTTAAATACAAAGATGACCCCGCAAGTCCCATGGAAAACTCCACCCTGTTTGTTCCTTGACTTCTTTCAAGTATACACAGCACTGATTCAGTATCTTTACAGCTCATAAAAATATTTGTGCACAATAGCTCCTATTTAATTTTCTATCATGTGCTACCAGTGATCAACACAGTTACTTAAGCTCCTGTTTCAGTATTTAATTCTAGACTCTGAGTAGTATCAGTTTTGCTTAAAAATACGTCTTGTCCTTATGTGGTTGCCCTCCACGTACCCTGCAGATTTTGCAAGACACTGCTTTATTGATCTGGAGGAAGAGAGAGTGAACTTTTCTCTAAAAAGTTGCAGATTTATGCAAACATAGCTCCGTTTAGGGGTTAGATGTGTGGATAAATTACTGTTCATCAGCTGATCCATGAAAGCTTTCCATGTATTCATATGTAGCTTGCAGCAAATTCATTGAGGCAACTTATTTATAAGAGAAGCTTATTGTGATCTCTCCATAGATGAACCTTTAGCTCAGCCAATTTAGGACTGTGGTGCGTAGCTAATCAATGACCTATTAGCTTTTATAAGTCTGGTTTATTCAGAACCAAAGCCTTTTAAATAAAATACAAACTAATGAACAATTTGTACATACATCAGACTAGCATGATGAAAGCCCCGTTCTCTCTTCTGGTCACCGTCTTATGCCAGTAAATGCTGTAATACCCTTATTGCTTTTTCCCGCTGTGTTCTACATACGTACCCACAGTTTTTCAATGCATTTGTTTCTTTTCAGTATCAGGTGGTTCTTAGCGCTGCACTTACTCTTTCCAATATTGACTGTTAATTTCCATCTTGCCCATTTTTACTCAGATGGAATAGTAAAGCTACAGTTTCAAGGAAATGAAGGGGCATCCCATCACTTAAATAGCTAACTCAAAAGAGTTGAATATCCATTTTTATGTTTTCTGGATATTCTGACAGAGGGCAGTGTTGTTCCAAAATTGACTTTTTTTGTGTTGTAATTCAACCTGAAGGGGGATCTACTCCTTCAAGTCTGTATTTCCAGTCTCTGATTTTCCTGTTATGTGTTGTTTTTTCATATCTCCTTTTAGTCCTGATTTCCTCCTCCTGCTTCCTTTCAGATGGAGGGGGAGCTGGAACGATTCCGTAAGGAGAGCACACAGCTGAAGCTGAACATCACACAACTGCAACAGAAACTAAAGGCAACTGATCGCGAGATGCACAGAGAGAGGCAGAAGGTACAGGGTACAACCACTGTGCAGGTCCTACATAATGAAGTTTGTGGGGACAGAACACTGAAGAAGCATTCCTCAAAGCAAACAGGTAGTTCAGGGATACAGTGTCCAAGGGCCAGGAGAGTCTCTGGTCAGTGGGGACAAAGACAGAAATCTCCTGAGCCTGCAACTAGATTAGAGAGTTGATATAAAAAAAAATCCAGTTATTTATGTGTCAGTTTGTTCAATCAACATATATTCTCCTGGGTTTAACAGAGCAGTGAGTCAAATGCTTAACTGACTACCCTTTCCCGCCCAGGCTTGAAATCTGGGGACTCTTGGCCTAAACAGGAGCAGCACATAGGCTACCACCTACAATGATATGTAGGCATTAGTAGGATGAAATGAAGGGTGAGCTTATTAATGGAAGAGACAAGGACCCCTTGTGTTTGATAAGAAGCACATCAGACATGAGGGAGGAAAAGAGACTGCAAGTGAAGGTGAAGGAGCTTAGCATGCAGTGAAGGACTGAGGAAGCAGGTAGAGGGGCCTGGTAGAAACCAAGTGAGAATGAGAAGCCAATCTTGATGGGAAAGCATCAAGTTGTGCACGTGTCTGATATGTGTTTTGTCCTTTGCCTCCTCTCGTTTACTGTTTGCGTGTTGTTTCTAAATAACAATGCCGGTTGTATGGGAAAGGACAGTGGGGGATAGTATTCATAATAGTAAGTCACTGGTTTTCAGATGAGATCTCTGGATGCTGGCACTTACATTACCTAATGCAAGTATCTTGGATTATTATTACTGCCAAAACTTACCACTGCTATTCAACATGTAGTGCTCGCATCCCCAGTGTGTTTTTTAATTAAATGGGTTTTTTTAAATTAAGTGGAAGTAAAGTATATGAGAATTTTCACCAGTTCTATTAGGCTTTCTAGAAGATTGCATGTGATAGAGTGCTCTGATGAGACAAATAAGAATGTACTTTCTTGCAGAAGCAAAATATGGAAGCTCTCGTCAAACGATTTAAAACAGATCTTCATAACTGTGTGGGCTTCATTCAGGATTCAAAAAAAATGAAGGATGGCATCCATGAGCTCTACAGCAAGTATGTGCAGCAATCAGACATGGTGAGTCAGGGCCTTTGCCTTCTCCTTGCAGATGAATTTCTCTGGTAGTGTAATTACTGAGGCAACATGCTGTGCCCCCTCAGGTGGAGACTGATGCAGTAGACATAGATTTGCAGCAGGAGTACATGAGACAGCGAGAGTATCTTGAGAGGAATTTGGCAGCTTTAAAAAAGAAGGTGGTGAAGAATCAGGAAACCCACCAAGCTGCTTACATAAGCATTGTGCAGGTAATAAGCCTTTTCCTTGTGGTATGGAGAGGGAAAACAGAAGTAGCCGCACAAAAGAGACTTTAGTAGCCTTACCACTATGGTTTCTTAGGACTTTGAAATAGTTTTGGTTTGCTTCCTTGCCAGGAATTCCTGGTTTTCAAATTGTTCCATTCAAGGATAATATTAATTGAGCAATATACTATAATATTGAGTTCTATAATTTTCTGGACAGAAAGAGCAAGATCTCTGAAGTCAGAAATTGCTGCTGTTTTGTGGATACTTTTGTTTCTGTCCCACTCCCTAATGTAAAAGGAGACAGGGCGTCTCTGCTACCTGCGTATTTTTTAAACAATTCATATACTTGGTTTTTATTTCAAATGATATTTATAATTGCCGTCATAGTCAGTTTGCATCTATCTGAGTTCCAAGCTGTATTTACTGTCTGGTAGTGTTTAGGAAGTAATTTTTGAGGAAGAAAAGCAAAAAAAAATTACTTACTTTGGTCACATCGTCCCACGCCTACTGGTCTGAGTTCAGAAGAACTTTCTGCTTTTCACATTCAGGTTTTCCGAGGAAGTTCAGGAGCACAAGGCAAGGTAAACTTTGACTGCTGGGGCCAAAGATCCAATTTGTTTTCACCTGGAGTGAGAGGATGTAAACCCCCACACCAAACATCCTAGGAGGACAGCTCTTTTGCAGTCTCTTCTTACTATGATCTCCTTTTGCTCAGTCAGCATTTCCTTTTCCCCTTGCTAGCCCTTTCTTCATTGTTACTTTTTTATGCTTCCTCAGGATCATTAGACCTCAGTCCCCTTCTAAGTCATCTTTCTTTGCTGTTTATTCATAGTACTTCTTCAGGCCTAGGCGGCAGCGATACTCTTCCCTGGCCCTGTTTTAATTTTTTTACTCCTTCTGTGAGTTAGATGTTTCCTTTTGGCACAAAAGGAGATGGCTTCAGAATATAACCTGAAGAATTTCCTTGCTGGAATAGGGTGGCAGATGGTGCTCATAATGATAACACTTGATGTCTTGGATCAGTAAGCCTAACATGAAATGATGATTAAAACCGAATTAATAAAACATCTGGAAGATGAAGATATCAAAGATTCTAACCAGCCTGGTTTCTTCAAAGAGAAAGCAGTTCTCTGAAGTCTGGTAGATTAATGAGACTTTACAGCCAGGAGGAGTTATCATGGTCTTCCAGTCCTTCAGAGGGGGCTTTTAAGACTAGTTTAGACAAACTTCTGTCAGGACTTGCTTTGAAAAAGCAAACGACATCTTGACAGCCTTCTAGCTCTGTATTCCTATTATTCCTCAGTTGTGCTTACATTTTCAGAGCTGTGCATTCCTCTTTGAGTGACTATTCATAGGTACATTCCACTAGTGACTGCTGCAACAGACGATTAAAACTGTCAAGATAATTTTAGTTATTCATACCAGTTGGCAAGTTGCTTGTTGTTAGACTATTAGTTTTCCCTCCAGCCATCTATATTGGTAATGGCTTCTTCGGTCACTTGGATACATAAGAACAGACACACAGAGTAATCCTGAAGTAACACTGCTTGAACTGAAGCATGTATATGGTGATCTTTTCTATAATATGTCCTACCTGTCTCTGACAGTCAGCACTGTAGGGACTTCCTAGGCTGAGACTCCATCCAGACATCATATGCAGTTGTACCCAATGGCCTTATCAATCCCTTTTCTGAAACAACTGGTATTTTGCCACAATATCCCGTGACAATGAGTTTTACCGTGAACGTTTGTTTTAATCCATTGCATGATCATTGCGTTGCAGTGCAAGCTTTCTGTCAGAATGCAAAGATTGAATTAAAGACTAATCTCTCTGGAGATAATGCCTCTTCAGAAAAATATTACCAGTGTCAAACAGCAGCCTTTTAACACACAGCACAGCAAACAAGCCCAGATTGCCTCATACAAGATACTATGCATTATACTGTCTAATAGACCAAAAGCAAGGTCTTCATTTGATAGCAGCATTCAACCACTTGGAGTGAACTTACGAAGATGTTCATTACTAAAGTACACCTAAACAGAAATCCTGTGACCTAACCCTGAAGGCTGGTCAAAAGAAAATTACCTTGACTGATTGTTGGAAGTTACCCTCTTCATGTGTTCCTTTCGTAATCAAGCTCTGGGATAAATGCTTAGTAGCCTAATTTCATCTGTATTTGAAGGCTAGAATTAAATATGTCAACAAAATATTATGGTTTCGGAGCAGGCTGCCTGAGCTCACCAACTCATGCTGCATTTAGAGTCCAACACAACCACTGCAAGAACAACTGTTCTTGCCCACCAAGTTGAGACCTTAATGCATCCCACAATCTTCCTCCACACAGTGACTTTCAGCTGCGGGGGAAACTAAAGCACCATTGGTGTACTTGTGTGAAGTATTGAGAATCTTGCCACACACATCCACCTTGAGTTATTGCTGCCAATTTGCACTCCTTGAGTCCATCTATATACAGATAATTGCAGTAAGCAATGGACTTTGTTACTAACCAGTTTTCAGTTGTGTGGTGACAATACTTTATAAACATACTGTAAGGAACCGAATCAGATGCCTTACAAAATCTCTTATGGCGACATAATTATCTCTATCAACCAAAACTACCTTTTTAAAAAAAATCAATATTTGAAGATAGCTTTTTCATAGGAAAATGTCATTAATCCTTGTTCTTATCTCCTCTTGTTTTAGTGGTTTCCCCATTGCTTGAGACAGGTATTATGTGAGGTACACAAAGCATGCCTTTTGGCCATTTCTATTTTTAAGATGTTGTGATTTATGATGATGTTCCAGGGGTTGAAGTGGTGCTATGTTACAAAACTTCTAAAAAACCACCACAGGTAGCCAAAATCATCACTGTTCTCAGTTCAAGCGTGATGGCAGCTTTTTAACATTTGCACCAGCCGTTGATGTGGTAAGGTATTTCACTGTCTTTGTAAGAGCCAAATATACAATTCCACTTCTCTTGAATTCAGAAAAGAACTATTTAGTTAATGGTGCTTCTGTTTCTGAATCATGGGCAACAGTTTTATCATCCTTCACTAGTATTAGCCCATACTGTTTTTGCTGAAGTCTTTGAATCTGTCACAACAATGAGTAAAAGTACAATCACTTTTACTTTCACAACTCCTTCAGCAAGATGCTTTGTGGTAAGCTATTAAAAAAATGAGAGTATTGAACTTTTATGGGTTGAAAACTGACTAAAAAAAGAACAAAAGATGAATAAATGGCCCGCTTTTCCTCATGACAGCATGTTAGCAGTAGGTATCTCAAGTCTCCATATGCTTTATATATTTCTTAATAATTTGGAAATGGTGTTGGGAAGTGATGTCTGTCAGAACTAATGAAGAGGGCTTTGAAGAACTGCAAGGAGATACAGATAATTTAAGTGAACAGACACATAGTGGCAAATGAAAAGCAAAATAATACATGCTGGAGGGAGAAATGGGAATTCTTCGCATTAATTCTGAATTAATTGGATCAATCCAGGAAGGGACCTTGTGGAATTGGCAAAGAAGATGATACCTTGGAGTGCAGCTGCAGTCAGAAAAACAAAAGAAATATTATCTCATTCAGCTAACGTGGTTTGAATACTGTCATGTTTTGTGTCAAATCTACTGTGGCCTTATCTGAAATGTTTTATACTGTACTGATTGCCCTGTACCTTCTGCTTGTGATACTGATTCTATACTGTCTAGTGTCCTTACCAATGATATGAAGATACATATTGCTGAGCCATGTAGTACCTGTGCTTTTCCTCATAGGGCATATTGTTTTTGCAGGAAAATGTGAGTCTGATTAAGGAAATAAATGAGTTGCGGCAAGAGCTGAAGGTAGCCCACACCCAGGTGAATGACCTCCGGTCAACCCTAAGATTAACCAAGAAAAAGCGAGCAATTGAAGACACAGGTGAATAGTGCTTCTTGTATGTTTTCCATATTGTCAGTACTCATTCCAGAAACCCTTTTTGTCCTCGGTGAACTATTCTGTTACTGTCTCCCGATCATTCCAGCTTGTCTGCCTGCTAGTACCTGTTCTATTGTAATGTCAGTTGTAGAGGCTGCTAAATACTGCAGGATCTTACTATTTAGCTCTATTTATTCAGCCATGAAAAATGCCTTTTCTTGTTCATGCCATAGAATTCTGTGAGCTGGACCTTTGTTACTCTGCACTGTGCTCTCTGATTTTATCTCCTAGCTCCCTCCAGTGAACTGCTGTCCAGCCCAGCTGTCTTGAGGTTGAATGCAGAGAAGGAAAGTGAGACAATCATAGAAATGCAGCAGCTAGAAATCCAATACCTGCGAGACCAAATCCAGGAGAAGGGGCAGGTCCTTGCCGCTCGGCCTCTCTTAGATGGCAGTCTTCCTCATCTGAGTATGGAGAGAAGCCACAAGACACAGCAACAGTGACCTGGTTCAAGGATGCCTTACATTATTATATTCTCCTGGCAAGATCAGAAATGCAACGGCATAGATTAGACTTCCATGATTCTATACTTTTCCACTAGAAGCATTTGTTCAGCGGTCGCTGCTCTGAACACAAGGCAGCAACCTTCACTCCCTTCTACTTCCCCGGAATCTGCCCTTTCCATGAAGCTTACGGGCCAAGAGAAAAAAAATAAATTTGTGTTAGTTCAAGACTGAACTTTGTGCCTTCATGCTAGGGCAGCTATGCACCTTTCTATTAAAAAATAATGTGTCCTAGTTCAGAAGAGCTGGTCAAACTCTGCAAGCCTTTTCTGCTAGAATTCTAATTTGGTGTCATTGTGCTGCAAGAATCAGTGTCAGCCTTTTATTTTCCCATATTGAATTGCCCATACAGAGTACTGCCCGTAGTTAAAGCAGACATCAGTGTTATTCCAAGCGGGTATCCAGTCACAGACTAAAAAATCAATTACCTTGTGAGGGCAACTTTTGACTAGTGGTCAAGCACACCTGAGCTAGAGCCCTTCCTCAAGCCTCTGCCTCCTGCCTAGAAATGTGTTGTCTCAGCTGTTACAATCGTTTCAGCAAGATGAAAAGGCAGCCCAGTTTCAGACTCCAAAATCTGGAATAAAGTCTAAACCTTATATCATAACTCTCCTGTAACTTTGATAAATTAATCTTTGCTTGTCTTTTTTCCAACATCTGCAATCCCGTTAGTTCAGGTTTTCAGTGAAATTCTCTTAAAAAGTCACTCTGCAAGGTACTCATGTATAGAAAAAGGCAGGGAGTAATTTCTTTAATAACAAGTGGGGGAAAGTATATTTTTCATCCTTTGTTGTCAGCGCACGACACACTGTCTCACTGAGGAGTACTTCACATACCTCAGAAGTTTAAGCTACTGATTGAGCGTGGAACTATATGATGGTACTATAACAGCCAGTACGTTACTGTTTCCATTTCCTGTCCTGAACTGTAAAAAAGTGACAAGTGCTTTCTACATACTAATAATATTATACAGAAAATGGTGGTACCAAGGTTTAACTTCTAAGCTGTATAACCACTGGGGATACTAGACTCATTTCCAGGCTAACACCATGGCAAAACAGATGGTTCCATGAGCTTCTATGACCGGGGAGACTTCAGTTAAGGGCTTTATCCATAAATGTGGAATTAAGTTTCTTTAGTCTTACTTTTTTTCATTTTGCAGCTTTAACCCGCACGAAGCATAGGTTTCACAGGAACAAAAGGAAGAAGTTATGATGGAATTGGTCTGTTAATGTGCTAGCTTAACACCCTTTCTTCCTCCCCCCCTCCCCATATAATCATCTTGATACTTCCGGTACAGAAAGAGGATGTAATTAATGTAATTAGAAAATATTTGAGGAACTAGTTCCCTCTCAAATTTTCAGAACACACCCATTTTAATTTGCTAGACTCCCATGTGGTATAATTTTCCCCTCTCTCTGTCAGAATAAATTGAGTGGTAGAAGCCACTACTTTAATAGATGCGGTTTAGAGAAATGGACTCAATCTTTCTGAAAAAGAAGAACCTTTTTCCTAATAAGAGGAAGAAGCATATACAGGTGAAGAATGATTTCTAAGGGGTGATTAATATGCTTAAAGATATGCCTGTGTGTCACCTTCATTAAAAAGATTTTAAAGGCAATTGAGGCCTGCCCGATGAAGCCTAGGTAGACAGCTAGCAAACTCGGTTCAAGAGGATTTTGAACTTGATCTTGGTGGCTAAAAGGCAGCTAAAACATTATTTGTGAGGGAGAATATTAAAAGTCAGGCACAGCGGAGTGTTATAACTGAGATTTATCTGAGACCTGCTGGAAGCAAAGTAGGTGTACAAGCCCTTTCTATACTGGGAAAACTAGACCAAGGTCAGTCTCCCACACATGTGCTGTAGAAATATTTTCAGAATGAAGTTGTAACTGGATTATGGTTTTGTACGCTCATCGTCTTCTGAATTCTCTCAGGGTGCAAAGACACTTTTCACTTTCCTCTCCTGGTCTGCATTGTCTGTTTCTCCTCTTGGTACCTCTCTAAAGGAGCTGGTAAGCATCTCATGCTCTTATAAAGTTGCAGACCACTTTTTAAAGTGAATATATGGCTATCTTTAAAGCTGAGTAAGGTTTCCCCTTGGATGACGTGTTTGTTAACTGGCCCAACTAAAGGACAGGTTTTTCTGGGTAGGGGCAAGGTCATGGTTCATGGGTGTTTGTATAGGGAAATCCACCACATCCCATTTGTTGTTTTAGGTTTAGGACAAGAACCACTGGACAGATGATATTTCACAAGTTTCAAAAGATCTGTCAGATTTTACTGAGACAAATTCCTGAAGCTGTCACACTAATTGGTGTCTATTGTATTAGCATATCCTGAGCTTCCCTTCTCATAGCCTGCTAAAAAACTAACACGTGGCTTTATAACTGAGCCTTCCTTGCCACTAGTCAGGCAAGAGCTGTTGTTCAGCCCCGTTCTCTTCTTCCTACACCTCCCAGCTGCTCAGACTCATGGCAGTGATCCCTTCTGCTGTCTTTGAGCCCAGACACAGAGGAGGCAGCATACACTCAGTCCAGGAGTCCCATTCCCCTGCTGGCTTCAACGTTCCTGGCTACTCCCTTTTATCCCTCTTCCTCTCTCAAGTGATTCCTTCTCTGTTTCCCTAATTTGTCTCAAAATGGTCACCCTTTTCTTTCTGCTAGATTAACAGGAAGTCAGCTCTTCTGCAGCATAGCAGGCTTTGCTGATGCTGCTGTCTCTCAGGGAGGGGGGATACTGCGGCTGCCTGGTGATGGGGAGATGGCACCGCAATGACATCTTGCCTGACTTAAGTGCCTGCCTGGACTAATGCCACACAAAGATCCAGTCCTGATGCGACCAGATGGCCCTGGCCTATACAGTAGTGCAGGAGCTATTTTATTCACTACTACATAAGACCAAATACTTGCTGAATGTGTCAAATCTTCCCTAGCGCTGCCAACCTGGCTGCAGGCTTCCTCTCACCTGCTGCCTGGGAGCTGCTCCCTGGCTCTTCCAGCCCTTCACCTCCAGCTAGGAGGAAATGAGCCACCTTCCAGGATCGGTGCGTGGCCAGATCCTGCCCGGGGAGGGAGGGGTAGTGCCTGCACACCAGCGCGGCCCTGGAGCCTCTCCAAGGCCAGCAGCAGGTTTGCTGAGACGCCACCCTGCTGGGGAATGCACCTGCCCGGGCGAGAGGCGAGAGCTCGCAGACACACTCCGTCCTGCCCGCGCCACACCAGGAAGGGCAGCCGGCAGCAGCACCTGTTTCTTGGCAGGCTGTTCCCAGAGGAAGGGAAGAGATTTTCTCCGTGAGCTCACTCGTTAGCTCGATCCAGTGGAAGGAAAGCCAGGAAAAGCCCTTGCTGCCAGCCAGGAGCAGGGAGCAGTGCTGGGCTGTCGTGTGTGGGCAGTGTCTGCTGCAGGTGAGTGAGTCTTCCTCCCCGGGACCCCAGCGTGCGCGGGAAGGGACGTACTCCATCGGTAGCTGCTGGCAGGTTTGGGGGCTGCTTCAGACATACTTCTTAAGAGACCCTGCCTCTTGCCTCCACATCATTTCTTCTTTGCGCCATCGTGTTTCCTCGTGGAACGTAACGCTCAGGAGTTTCTTGTTCCTTTGGGACTCCCAGGCCTCCCTCGGCAGAGGTGCATCAGGACAGGCTCTGTGGGGTCAGGATGATGGATGCCTGTTGCGCACACAGAGAGGAAAGGGAACACAAAACTTTATAATGGAGCATGCCAAAGCTATCTAGATTCCTGTAAAAAGCAGCTGCACGCTGACTCTGTTAAAACAAGCCCTCCACTATCCTAACCCCAGAGACCCTAAGCTTGGTGAAAGGAAGGGACAGTCCACCATCACCCAGGGCTTCCCCAAGGCTTCCCAAATGATGTCTGGTGGCAGGAGCGCTGGTGGGACAGATGCTTGCTTCTGGGGAAGGTATTATCCCTCTGGCAGGGTAGAGAGGGTGGGCTCTCCCCAGAGATACAGATTAGACAGCACAGGTTTGCCTGGATTTTGAGCAGCCCTGGAAAGGAGGACCACTGGGAATTGGCGGTTGATGTAGCAGTCAAAGGAATGTGGATCTCTTGCTAGGATTTTGGATGAAACAGAGAGGTGTCACATAAAAGCCCCATTACTCCCATTCCCCACGGGTTACTCTATCCCATCTCCTGAGTTCTCAGGAGAAGGGAGGGGACCCTCCCACATGCTCCGGGGCAGCAGCATCCCTGCTCCCGGGGGCAAAGATGGGCCTTGAGCACTACAAGATTCAGAGCTTCTCATTTGTGTGTTGGTGGTAATTCAGGCACAAACCAAGATATATGAGCTTCATTCTCTTCGAGCTGACTAGGGGGTTAGAACAGAATATAATATGCTTAGGTCAGCCCTGAATTGGTCAGGCAGTTGGACTAGATGATCATTGTAAGTCCCTTCCAAGTGAAATTGAATAGAATAGACAGAATATAATAGCTAGGCTATTTCAGTTGGAAGGGACCTACAAGAATTCAGGCCTGACCAAGTTAAAGCATGTTATGAAGAGCATTGTCCAAATGCCTCTTAAATTCTGACAGGCTTGGGGCATCGACCACCTCTCTAGGAATTCTGTTGCAGTGTTTGACCACCCTCTTGGTGAAGAAATGCTTCCTAAAGCACTGGATGTTGGAAAAATTACATTAAAGGATGGGAAAATATTTGTAGCTATTCTGGACTAGAGGTTTCTGTGAGGCACAGAGTGGTGACAAATCCATCCCAAACAGGCTATGGCCAGACCTGGCCAAGAAGCAAATAAGCTGTGGTGGACTGGAAAAACAAGGGGAAGGAGATGGCTTGTATCTGTTTGAGATTGTGAGGCTCTGTGGGCTCTCATCTAGATTGCTCATGCACATCATTTTATGTATTGTTATTTTACAGCAAATCTTGTGGGACTCTTCTGGTCTCCATGATGCTCCCAAAGTCCACATAGCTGCATAAAGTGCTTCCAAGGCTGGAAATGCCCCAGGAGTCTGTCCCACCCCCAGCCTCCCCCTCCTGAACACTGTGGGTAAGCAATGTCTCATCGTATATGATGGGTTTGGGGAGAGGAGGGAAGTGAGGAGTATTTCAATGGCTGAGTTGTATGTGGCTCTGAAATGAAAGCGTTAATTAGCATACAGTCCCTGGCCCATCTGTCAGATATCAGGCAGTCAGACAGAAAGAGTCTATAAGTAAATAAATAAATGCATATACCATTCCCAGATGGTCAGCATGCATGCATCTCCTGCACCTGCAGCCAGGAGTGGCCAAAAACCAGTTCATGATGACCCTCAATTCCCAGTTAAATTTTGTTAGAATAGGAAAGAAAAAACAATGAAAAAGGAAAAACATGAACATTTTTGTTTTCCTGCATTCCCAGTGCTTTCCTGTTCTTCCTCCCCAGCTGCCAGCCAGCAGTGGAGAAGGACAGCCTGTCAATGTTTTCCTGAAATGTGACCTTCAGTCAGAAATCATTGTGTGGCTGAGCTGGTCCTCTCCTCCTCTTTCTCTTGCATACAAAGATGGGAGCATGGAGGGTACTGGGTTCAGTAGGAAGTAAACAGTAGAGATTAATGACCTGTGATAGACATTATCAAACTGGCTAATCTGACGGGCTAGCTGCCTTAAGCTCCCAAAGGGTCTGTGTTATGGTCTATCCCAGACCAGTGAGAACAAGTAGCTCAAAGAAGAGCTACAGAAGGGGCAACTCCAGGGGAAAGCTGTCCTTCTCCCTCATGGCAGAGCAGGGATCCACATCCCTTCCTTTCTCTCTATCTGATCTGGGCAAACTGATGTGCTGCATAATGCCAAGAAACCAGATCAGCAAAGTTGCTGTGAGATCTATTTTCATCCCTTCTCCAAGGAGTGGTGGGCGACAGCCCAGGGTAGGGCTGCTTTGGTTTAACATATAAAGAGACTGAGATTTTTCCTAAGAGGACGGGAGGCAATGCAGCCATGCTGAGGAATGGGAAACTGTAGTTAGATTTAAGGAAAAATTTATTCGTGGTGAGGATGGTTAAACACTGAAACAATCCCAGAGGGGCTGTGGATCCTCCACCCTTGTCAGTATCCAGCACCGGAGCAGCCAGGGCCCTGAGCTACTCCGTCTGACTGTGAGGTGAACCCTGCTTTAAGCGGGTGGCTGGACCAGGTGACTTCGCACCTGAATTCTTCTGTGAATCTAAGAGTCAAAATACTGTTGTTAGTGGCACAAACCCATGCAGTCTAGAGAAGCCCAAGCAAGTGTGGATGCTTACAGAGTGAAAGATTATATTCCCAGAACATTTTCAAACAGACCCAAGGAAACATGGAGGCACATTTCAGTGGAAGTCTTTGCCTATCCAAGTCACCTGTTTAAGAGAGTTTAATATAACAGCAGGAAATACATGCCTATAGATGTCACACCTTATTTTGTTCTGCAGCCAGACGCTTTAACAGCTTTATCTTGCTCCCTATCCATCTTCTGAGCAAATAAAAAAATAACACGGTTAAATTTTTAAAAGTAACGTGAGAATTCAGTGCCGTGGCTTGATTTTGGGTCACATTTTCCCCCATTGCGGTTTGCACTGTTGTGTTTTTTTTGCTTACTCTTTGACTCACAACTTGTGTGCGCAACTTCGGTCAAGCAGCAGGAGGCCGCAGACTTTGCACTTCTCCAAGGTTTGTGTTTTCTCAGTCCCAAATCTCAATCTAATCTACAAACCTGCTATCTACTAGACTCACCCGCTTGCTGGTGAGGAGGAGATAAGGCACCTCTGTGCTTGGAGAAGGAAAGGCAGGAGGAAGTAGTGCTTAGCACGAGCTGGTTTGCATCGGCTGGGGAAATGTCTCCAGGCTCAACGTCTTCTCGCCCCTCTACTTGGAAAGTGCCCCGTGACCTTCTCACCTTCTCAGGGACCCGCGCACTTGCGAACAGCACGAGGTATCTGCTGTCTCATGCAAAATCAAAGTGGGTCCCAGCGGTCACAGATCAGCACACTCAACCACAGATGCCTTTTTTTTTTTTTTTGACTCTTTAATTGATGCTTTCTGATTGTTCTGGCCCTAGCCAGGAGCTGCAGATCTCCCATGGGCCTCCAGGCCGGTGTATCCTCTGGAGCTGGGGTGCCTGTGTTCCAGCCCATTCCCTGCCCAGGCCACTCGGGCAGCGGTAGCCGTGCAGGGCAATAGCACGGGCACAGCTCGCACAGCGCGATGGGTGCCGGGCCTCGAACCCGCCGCGGCTACAGACTTCCTGGACACGTGCTGCCAGCTGGCAGCGTGCCCGGAGCCACGTCCAAGGTGACCTCATGCTCCATCACAGCCGGGGAGTGACTCAGGAGGAGCTTGGCCTGACACGGTCAGGCGGTGTCTGGCTCGGGCACCCCAGACACACACACACACTATTGTCCTCCCTCTCCCTCCACCCCCCATTGGCTTGTCCCTAGTGGAGGGGGGGTTTGAGGCGTTTGCTGGCAGCAAAGGCATTGCCGTAAGGGGATGCCGTCTGTGGAGACTGTCTGAGGACAGAGAGAGCTGTGGGGGGCAAGATCCCTGGTGCGTGCGGAGCTGCCACGCGTGGAGGTCACAAATTGTCCCCATTTGTCTGTAATGAGCCCAAAGTCCCAGTGCCGTGCAGAGCAAGGCACAAAGACGAATGGTGTGTGTTTGGCATGGGCTGACAGGCTCCTGGAGAGCCATTTTTAGCAGGCAGGGCGGCCGTCCCCCTGCCCGGGAGAAGTGACACAGCTCTGACTCAGGAGCTCTGCATCAGCTCCTGTCCCCGCCACAAGCTCCTGCGGGACCCTGAGCCGCTCGTGTGTGTGTGTGCCCGTGATGGCTGAGGGCGCATCATCCTGACTGGGAGGTGACCAGGGAGGCATTTCGAGGGTCTCCAGGGCCTGCCCCATGTCTCAAGGGATCAGCCACATGTGAGATGCTCCTGTGCTGTCCTCCTCAGCACGACTCCTTGCTTTGGGTACTGGCTGTGCTGGCGGGTCCCTCTGGTGCTGTGGGACCAGCCGGAGCACTCACACGCCGGGGCAGGATGTTATCTGAGAGAAATGCAAGAGGTTTCCACTCCTGGTGTAAATTTGTACCCAGATAAGCACTGAGGGGGGCCAGGATGCTGGGGAGGTGAGGCCGGGAAGCCAGGCTGCGGGTTGAGAGAAGGTGCTGTGCCGAGGGCAGCCCAGCAAAGCCCAGCAGCGTGGAGCCTGCCTCCGCCCCGCAGCCACCCCTGCCTTCCCCTGCCCCCCTCCAGCGGTGAAGTGCTCCGGGGACCAGCAGAGAGAGGAGCAAAATGGCAGAGTAGCAGGGCCCAGCTCTCTGGGGGCTCTTTCCAGGGAAGTGCTGAGACCGCTGGAGATGTAACCATCACATTTCTGTAGGGAACTTGGGAGGGGGAACTGCTGGCAGTGCAAGGGTGGGGACAGGGCTGAGAACATGCAGCAGGGGCAGCTTTTGCTCTTCCAGTGACTGGACTGGAAGGGTTAAGCCCTGGACCTGACCCCCACCTCCCGCCGTCATTCTGGGCAGCAGAGCCAGTTGGTGACAAGAGGCTGATGCTGATGAGGGAGCATGTGAAGCGGAGCTTGTGAATGGGGCTTTATCCCAGGAGGGACCTGCCTCTGCTCCGTCCCTGCCCTGCTGCCAGCACCAGCTGCAGGCAGAGTCCTGCGGGCAGCAATGTGCCAGTAGCCTCTGAGCGGGGCACACACGGGGCTGGGGAGGCAGGAGATTCGCCCTTGGGCCAGGCTGTTTCCCTCAAAGTGTGTGGAGGTCTCCCCGGAAGACGTGTGTGGCTGAGTTGTGCTCCAACACACGGGGCTTTAGTGACGGAGGCAGGGGAAGGTCTGCAGGCCAGCCTGGAGTAACCAAGGACCGGGGTTTGGCAGGGGATTGTTCAGTACGGGGGTACTCTCTTTAATGATGTCTTCTCTTCTTGACTCTTTCAGATGAAAGACACAGGAAAGGAAGGACGCAGACCTGGTTGTTCCCTTACAGTGCTGCTCTGGGGATGCTCCACAACGTCCTGCAGCCCTACCTGGGAGTTGGGCTCAGCCCCAGCACATGAACCGTAGCTCTCCAGGGGGCATTGCTGTGGAAGGGAGCTCCACCAGGCTCCAAAGAATGAGACGGAGGCGTCCCCGCTTGAGAAATGCAGCTGCCTTTGCAACCGCTGATGCCCTGACCCTCCCCTTCGCTGTAAGGGTGTAGATTCATCCGTGAAGCCACCTCACCGTGCCCTCCCCACCCAGCTGCCCACCATGCCGGAGCTGGCAGAGCTGAGCAGCCCCCGCACCCCTGCGGATGCGGACCACATCCAGAGGAACATCTTGGAGGAGCATGTGGAGCTCTGGTGGTTCCAGGACCCCAAGAAGTCCATCCTGTGCTACGGGGTGGCTGTGGTGCTGATCCTGGCCTGCGGGATCGGGGGCATCATCCTGCTGTACAGCACCAGCAGCCGGTCCGGGGAGTGGCGGCTGGCCGTGGGCACCACACTCTGCCTTTTGGCCCTGCTCGTGCTGCTGAAGCAGCTGCTGAGCTCTGCAATCCAGGACATGAACTGCATCCGCAGCCGGGATCAGATCGAGCTCCTGAAGAGCGGGGGCTTCTCGGACTGCCTGGTGCTGCTGCTCAGCGCCCTGGTGCTGGTGGTCTGCGGGGTCGTTCTCACCGTCCTCTCCACCACGACCATGCAGCTCAGCCCCGCGCGGCCGCTCGCCAGCATGTTCACCAGCGGGGTTGTCCTCCTGACTGCCGGCAGTACCATCCTCCTCTGCCTGCTGCTCTACCTGCTCTGCACCGCCTGCCGCCAGGCTGCTCCTCGGAGCCTGGAGACCGGCGAGATCCGCGTCTTCACCATCTCCGGCCGCCTTGCTGCAAACAGGCGGCTTCCTCCCACCTCCAGCATGGCCAACCTGATCTGACCCAGGACACCCCTGCGTGACCCTCACTGGATATGACGCATCAGCAGGGCTTGTGCCGGCCTTTCCCCAAGGAAAGCGAGCGCTGCGGTGTGCCTTGCGCTTCTTTTGGAGATGGCTGGCACCTGCTTTGCCCCAGGCTGACAGCACAGCAGGGACTTGGGGTGCCTGGATGGTCTCTGTGCCCTGGCGCGTTAGGAGCGCAGTGCTGGCATTTTATCTCCGCAAAGTCCCCTGCAACAGCTGCTGCCTGCCCGGCTGCGAGCCCTGTCACAGAGCTAAGGTGAGCCTGTCCCGTACCCCTTGGGGACCCCAGCACTTGCTTGGTTCCTGCAGTTCCTGGGGCTGTGTCCTGCGCGCTCCTGGCAGGAGAGGCTGCGACTGCGGGTGGTGTAAAACCACCCCCGCTCCATGCAGAGACGCCAGCTCGGACCCCTGTCTCAGCTGCCACCAGCGCTTCGTGCCTCTGAGCCCGTGAAGGTGGGCACACACTGAGCATGCTGTGATGCCCTGTGTCGCGCGTCCCCTCCCTCCCAGGCTGTGGGACCCCTGGGCCAAGTAGAGCCTGGAGCGGCTGACGAACGGCAGGAAGTGTTGTGTGTGTCAGCAGGCATGCGGCGCGAGCGGAGGGAGCTCGGGGAGCAAGGGCTGCTCCCGAGAAAGCACCCGCCTGTCTGGGGGAGGGAGTGTGGGATTTGTGTGGGATTCTGTGTGCCAGAGCCCCAGCATGGCTGGATCTCACATGAAATGCTGTATGTGTTTGCAGTGCCAGGGTCTGTGCCAAAGTTACCTTTCGGCAGCCCGCCACCTTCTGTGGTCTTTCAAAAGGGTGATCAAAGGGTGCTGCTGTCAGGGCCCAGGTTATCCGTGCTGGCCTGTGTGTCGGGGCTCTGTTATCACACCAGTGTGCTCCGGCTGCAAACAGCAAGGAGCAGTCACTGGGGGATGGTGATGGGATGCCCGAATCGGTGGTGCGGTGTGAGGAGGGAGCACTGCTGCCCTCTGACAGGAGTTTCCCAAGGGGAGACACCTCTTGCTGCCACGGGAGCGCTGCAGCTCATCCCGGACCCTGCTGTGCCCAGCACTGCAGCATTCCCCTTCCCACACTGTTTCTGTCTCCCAAGTGCTGCAGTTGCTGCGGGGCAGAGAAGTTCTTCTGCTAACACTTGGGCCTTACCTGGAGATTTTTTTGTGTTTTATCTCTACAAGGTGTCTATCACCAAGGTGTCTTTCCCAGAGGCAGACTAACAACTCACAGGAGCTTTTCCTGTGACTTGAGGCTAATTTACCTGTCAAAATTCTAATTTCCTCCATAGACCCATGAACCATTTCACTGCCCTTTCCATAGACACAGATCCTAATCTCCTTGTGAACCTGCCCCTGCGCAACCTTCTCTTCATCTTCCTGTCTGCTCCCACCTCCCCCTCTCCTGAGCTGCTCTGCCCCAGACATTATTTTTGTTCATTATTTGCTATGTTCCCTCTGTAATGGAACAAGACCAGGCTATTATTGTTTGCTGCCTGGTAGCAAATTTATTTGGAAGAGAATGGTAGCTCATTCCCTTAGCAACAGCATGAATCAGTGTCCCTGTTACACCTGGAGGCAGTGTCAGAGTTCAGCGTCAGTGAAACCCACCAGGTATATGCAGGACAATGAGGACTTCACCCCTTCCCAGCTCCAGACGGCACCATCGCCGATGCACTCAGGTCGCATGACGGCACTTCTGTATTCATCCACTCCTGCCCAGGTCCTGCTGGCTTTCCTTCCCCCAAGCCCTTGGATTGTTTTCCTCAAAATATGGGAATACCATTTTTGGCTTTCTTTCTGGATGTTTGTTATTTCTACATTTTCCTCTGCCACTTCCACATCATCTATGGATTTTATTAAACTGCTGTTTCCTCCTCTCTCTGCATCGCTTCCCTTAATCTGCCCAAGAGTTCAAGAGGCTGTTACTAAGCTCAGGTCCTTCTGTGCAAAATCCTCTGCAAAGCAAAGCGCCGTCCTTCTTCTCCGGGCTGTTTGATGCCATGTCCCTGTGCGTTCACAGGGAGGGACAGGCCAGAGCTGGACAGTTTTGCACCATCACCGTTGCTGCTGCTCCGCACGTCTGTGTGGGTGCCAGTGCGGTTATGCCAAGCTGCACCGCCTCTGCCAGCACCAGTGCTTTGGCAGTTTACTCCCAGCTCCCCCAACCTGCACATGTGGACAGGCCGCAGCTGCCTGCACAGCAGCTGTTTTGCACATCTGGGCATTTCTGTGAAGGTGCGTGACTGTGCCCCGCTCGCAGCTCCGTGCTGCCTGCATGCCAATGTGAATCCTCCGCTCCATAGCCCCTTCAAAAGGTGACCCAAGTGCCCACGAACTGTGCCAGAAAAGGATGCTCGTGGGCCGTGTCAGCCACCTGAGGAAATAATGGCAGAGAACAGGCTGTCCCCGAAGTCGGCAGTTTGGGTGTCTGGCTGCCCGGATGGACAGCCTGCGCTGCCCCAGTCTCTGACCTGCCTCTGCAGCAGCGGTACTGGTTTGTTCCTTTCTTCATTCTTGTGTTGTGTGTGGAAATACATAATAAAGTGTTACAGACGTTGACCGTGTTGAAAGCTTATGCCTGAGCGTCGGCCTCTCTGCGGAGTGGGAGGTGGCTGGGCTGTGCAGAGCTGGCCTCGCTCAGGCTGAGCCCAGGGCAGAAGTCATGATGGCCCAGGGTCCCTCCTGTGGCTGAGGTTTCAGCTCATCAGCTACCATGGCAGCGCCACTGCAGCCCCCCAGATGCATGTACGTCTTTCCTGATACACAGCTCCCACCTCCAGATGTGCGTCCATCTCTGTGCTTAAGGACGTAGACAAAGCTGGTCCCCCTTACCACCGCTCTGTGAACCCAAGACCTCGCCGTGCCCCTGAAAAATGCTCAGGTGGAGCACGCGAAGGCTCCTGCATGTGTCGGTGCCGGCTGGTTTGTTTACGGAGGAGCTGTTTCACCCTGCGGTAGGGCCGAGCCTCCAGCCTCGCGGCGGCAGCTGCTGCCTGCAATGAGCCTGGAACCAGTCTGCCTGCATACCTGCTACTGGTCCCGTCCCCCAGCCACCACCGCGGCCCCTCCGGCAGCTTCCTGGGGGAACCCCCTTGAGAAAGCTCCTCCTTTTCTGCTCTGATCCCCTTGTACTCCCAGCTCCACGTGCCAGATGCATTTCCCACCGGACAGCTGCCAGGCTCCTGCCCCGCTGGCACTGGAGCTGCCTGGAGAAGGGGCAGAGGGGCTGCCACGGGAGCAGGGCCCCTTGCCCACCAGAAAAACAGCCACCTCTGATGGGTTAAAGAATAAACGGGTGGGCCTCCCAGCAGGGTCAAAGTAGACAAGCAACCGACCACTGGGTACTGAGGGCCGACAGTGAGCAACATCCTGGATAAATAACCCTGGGCAGTTGCCTTTTAAACCTCTTTTCACACATCGCTGAGACCAGAAGTAAAATACTGCATCTAGCAGGAGTTCATGTGATTGAAAAGCCCAGAAAATACCCTCCAAAAGATAAGTGAAATGCATTTTCTCAGCCCTCAGATTTAAGTGTCCTATCTGAGCTGACAGATATTAGAAATTTCCTGCAAAAATAAAGCTCAGTTTAGACATACAGCACTTAAGAGCGAAAACTGGCTGACCACTGAAACAAGCCAGCAGGTTTTCCTCCTCCTCCTCCTCATGGCTTCAAATGGCACATTCCCTGTCTGGAGGGTGCTTTAAGTCCCTGGCCCGTATCACCCATCCGACGTCTGACCCAGTCGTGCCCTTTGGTTTACACTCTGACGTGTATTATTTACTTCTGTATACACTGTGCTCTATAAATATCTTAATGGGTAGGGAAACAGAAAGGCAGTTCACAGTGAAATGGAGGTTTGAAGGAGATGGGGGAATTAGCCGTGCAGCAGCGCTGCAAGAAACCCCGTCCCTGCGATGATGCTTCATGCTCTGGAGCATGACGGAGGAGATTCCCGAGCTCTCAGGGACTGTAACCACCTGGCTGTGTGCTGGCAAATCTCCCCCGCCGGATGGGACCAGCCTTGTGAATCACTCGCTGGGGAGGGTGAATGCTGCTGCTGCTCCCTGCTTTTAACTCCAGCCTGACCCACGCGGGCACGACCGGCTACAGCAGAAACAACTTGCAGTTACCAATGTCTCACATGCTGTTTATCGTGCCACGTGCGGGACCCTGAGCCGCTCGTTTGCAAAAATGCAAAAATGCAAAATTAGAATGTTCGTATAACTCCACGGGTAGAGCTACAGACAGGACTCTGTAATGGGTGCCGGGGGACAGGGCGGTCTCGCCCCAGCGCACGTGCCTGCCCGACGCCGCAACCGGCGCCGCCGCATTTGCTCAGCTCGGCAGAGCTGGCACGGGAAAGGTGAGTGCCGTTCTGGCACATCCTGCTGGAGAAGGGAGAGAGAAAAGAGAGAAGGGCCGCGGCAGGAAGCAGAGCTGGAGAGACGTGCACAGAAACCCTGCGACGACAGAGCGGGGCTGCCCGTGCCACAGCGAGTGACAGATTTGTTTGTACAAGAGGACTCTGTTGTGCCGCAGACCTGTGCTATCGCTGCCGCAGTTAACGAGGAATGTGTTTGTGGTCCTTGAAATCGCATGCAATCAAAGCTACACCCCAGTTGTGGGGCTGGGGGTCTCCTCCCGGCTCTGCTGCTGGGAGAGCCCCAACAAACCACCGCAGGCAGAGTCAGGGTTAAATCACGCTTTAATCACACCCTGGAGTGACAGCATTGAGGGACAGAGCAGGGCTGGGTCCGGCACCCTGGGGCAGCAGGACCCATGCATGAGACCTGCAAAAATGCACCACGGCAGGCTCCTCTTCCCGCCCAACCAGGCTGCCCGGGTGTGATAGGCACCATCTCCTTCATCCTCAGCATCTGAGCGGGGCTGGGAGCGCAGCAGCAGGTCTGGTGTCCCCGTGCTGGTGCAGCCCCGCTGGCGTCAGGCTTGGGCACCGTGGGGCTGACTGCCTTCAGCCTCCGTCACCATTCCCAGCTTACCTTATCTCCCCTCCTCTCCACTCCTTTCCTCCTGCCCCCAGCTACATGAGGCCAAAAGCCAAGGGCAGGAGGAAAAGGGCAGGAAGGGGATGGAGGTGGGGGGATGGCGAGAGGCCGCAGCGGTGGTGGCTGGGCTGCATGCTCAGATGGAGAGGTGCACCTCCCGCGCCTCTTCCTCTGTCAGATGCTCACTTGGCTGGATGTAGTTGTCCTCGATGAAGCCATCGTCATCCTCAGCTTGCAGGTCAGCAGCACCAGGCATGGGGTGGTTCTTGCTGGCCCCCTGACCTGAGGAACCCCTGTCCCAGTCGCTGCTGTCCTCCATGGGGCTGCCTCCAATGGAGCTGGTTTCGGGCAGCGGCCGGTGGCGGTAGCTGGCGAAGTTCTTGTGGAAGAGCTTGCACTTGGCCACCAACGCAATGAGGATGGAGATGCTGATTGCTGCCACCAGGAAGCCCACCAGGTACGGCCAGCTCCTTCCCCCCTTTGTGGTGGGCGCTGTAGTGGCTGCAGTGCAGGAAAGGCACGTCAGGGCACGGCAGGTCAGCCTGTAGCATACCCAGTGCTCCTCAGCAGCCAGCGCCGTGCATGCCTGCAGTATGCAGCCAGCACTGGATTGCCTTCCTTAGGAGCTGTATAAATGCTCTTCACCAAGAGCTAGCTACCACGGGTGTGTGAACACTGCGGGGAAAACTGCCAGACGGCAGTGTGGTACTGCTGCCCATCACCGTGGAGTCTGTGCTCCGTCTGGCTTTGTGGCATCTTCTAACGTTTCTGTTGCAAAGCCAGCAGTCACCTCCAGGTGGTGGACACCCTCCCCACCAAGCCACCCCTGGAGGCCACCCTCCCAACCAAGCCCCTGCGCCAGCCCTGGCCCGGCAGCCTGAGCCCCTGGGACTGCGGGGTAGAGCAGGGGGGCTCTGCCTGCCGTCCCCTCTGGGGTGACGGAGGGCAGGAGGGACCTGCACCTTACAGACACCTCTGTAGCTGCACGACTTACTGTTGCTGTGGGTCACTGTGATCTGCTGGGCTGTGCTGGCCCCCCGAGGAAACCGCTGTTTCACCCAGCAGCCCAGGTCCCAGGAATCCAGAGCTGCGACCTCCCGGCCCCGCAGCCCCGGGGGTGATGCGCAGGTCACCTGCATAGCTGGGAGATACACAGGCGAAGGTGGGATGGGGGTCTTTGCCCATCCCCTTCCCACTTTAGAGAAGACAATCCCTGCTTGCCCCTGGGTTGATGGGATGCATCGCAAGGTGTTCCCAGCTCTGCCCTCCAACCTCGCCAGCCCTCAGCACGTTTTAAGGCAAAATCCAAGAAAAAATTCCCTGACCAAAGAACCGTGCGAGTGCGTGACTGTCATCAGCAGGCTCCTTTTAACTGGATAATGCCAAATTCATAGATACGGATAGAAATCCCACTGTCTCAGGGCTGCTCTTGCCTGGGAGCTGAGCTCAGAGCGTTGAAGCCTGATTTGGCTCCACAGGAGGAGCGACTGAGTGCTCGGCAGCTCTTGAAAATGCGGTCACTCCACATAGATAAATACAGGTGGATTTACGGGCCGCAGCGTGCATGCAGCGCCTTTGCCAGAAGAGTGGCTAGTTTACCCTGCTGTCATTCCTAGAAATCTTTGTTATTGTGTGTAACTGCAAGCAAGGAGCAGACCCACCACCTTTCTGTTCACTGTCCCTCAACAGGGTGGGAGAGGTCCCTGGAAAGTCATCTCAAGACCCTGCCCAGGGGTTGGAGCAACCAAGGATGGCAGGGGACCACCTGCACCCAGGGCTCCTCCTGCCCGACACCTCTCCTGCCCCGCATCCCCATCCGCTCACCTTGCCTGCGCTGCAGCCACTGCTGCAGAGGGTGCGCGGCGCAGTCGCAGACCCAGGGGTTCCCTTCCAGCCGGACCTGCGGGACTGCCTCCATCAGCTGCAGGCTCCAAGGGTCCACAGAGACCAGCGCATTGTGCTGCAGGTCCAGGTGGAAAAGAGCCTTCAGCGGCAGGAAGAAAGGGACCTCAAGCTCTTGCAGACTGTTGTTTCTTAAGAGCAGTGTGTGCAAGTTTCCCAAGCCCTTGAAAGAATCCGTGTGGATGTAGGCGATGCTGCAGCTGCTCAGGTCCAGCAGACGCAGTGCCCCGAGGTTGGAGAAGACTGCTGGGCTCAGCGCCAGCAGGGCATTGCTGGAGAGGTTGAGGGAGCGCAGGGAAGGGAAATGCACCAAGAGAGTCCCATGATGGGGCATGACCAAGGAGTTGAAGGAGAGGTCCAAACCGGTGATGTTGCTTGGAAGGGAACTTGGAGCGTGCAGGAGGCTCTTCCCGTTGCAGTCAGCCCATCCCTGGGAAAAGAGCTGCTGTCTGAGATGTGCTCTCCGTGCTGGGGGGGATCTCCAGACCAAGACTCCCCGGGAGTTCAAATGTCTTAATTACCCGTGCAGAGTTTGAAAAAGCAAAGATACAAACAAGTTTAAAAGACACATGAGCTGCCAGTTTGTGTGGGCTACGATAAATGGAGAAAGATGAGCAGGACAGCCCAGGACTGAGAGCCACCGACTGAAAGAGTAAAGGAGGAGTGTGGAGAGCTGGAGGAAACCCAAACAGACAAGGTAGGTGCAAAGGGACCAGATTGTCACCCCCGTGTCCTCCCTTACAGGGCAGCTGTCACACAGGGTCAGTTTGCAGAGGGGCCTTCCTCTTCCTCCCGCAGATCCCCACCTCCAGCCCCTGGGGAGCTCTTGCGTGACACAAGGGCATCCTCCCAGCCGGGGCAGGGAAGCAGGCGAGACCCCTGCCCGCTGCGAGGGTCGGCAGCGGCAGCTGGGCGGGATGAAGAGCAGTGAGCATCTGCACCAGGCACCCGTGTCACGAGCTGCTCCCCGGGAGCTGAGCGGGACATTGCAGCCCTGCCTCCAGCCCTCCCAAGTTTCCGAGGATACACCGCGAACGGCATCGGCTTCGTGCAGGCTGGCTGTGGCTACACTAGTAAACAAAACAGACCAGGGACCATTCGCTGTCCCGAAAGACCAGCAGTGCATGCTGGATGGATCAATCAATCTACAGGGATGGATTTTTTTTTTCCCCAAAAAACAGGGTGACCAAATTCAAGCTGGTTTTGGGGAGCAATCCCCAGCATGTGTTACTCTCGCTGGGGCTTTAAGTGGGAGAGGGACAGCCGCTCACACTGAAGCTGCCAGCGAGCAGGCAGCGAGGGCAATTTAAGTTTTGTTGGGCTGGCATGAGCTCCTGCTTGATGCCGTGTTTGGGCCCCGCAGGTAGGGATGCTGTGCTGGAAGTTTGCTGCGGTCTGTATTCCTGGGTTTTTAGGTCTGGCTGCTTTCCAGCTAGCCGTCTTTTCCATTTATTTGCCTCTCGCGTGATCACCTCTCCTTTCATCCTCCTGTTCACCCAAATCTCCCGTCAGGCCCTGCCAGCCCCGCTCGCTAGAGGAACAGATGTGCACTTAGAAACCCGGGCTGCCGAGGACTGCACTGTAATGGGGCAGAGCCACGGGGGCACCACATAGGTCCTGTCTCCAGCTCAAACAGGGCTGGGCTCGGGGAGGCTGGAGAAAGCAGTGCGAACCTCTGGAGGGGGTATCTGAGATCTCAGTGGGCAGTGCTGCCCTGTGCCGTCTGCCAGGACAGATGCTTTTCCTGCCTTCTCCCGGCTCCTGCCCAGTGCCACCAAGCTGCTGCCCGCGGGGCTTGTCCCAGTGGGATGGGTTAGTTATATTTCCTGTTCCTCGCCAGGCACTCGGGGATTCTGTCCCCATGGTTGTCCTGCCCCTGGCTTCAGTCACTGCATCACTATGCTCTGGAGAAGGGAGTGAGGGGCTGGGAGCCCTGAGGGGCTGTGCCTCGCTGCTGCTCACCAAGCACCCCTTACGGGCAGCTGTGTTATGGCTGCAGCAAGAGACCCCCAGAGCCAGAAGTGCCACGGTTCAGACAAGGCTTTGCCCGCCCTGCCGTGCTCCGGTGAACGGCCAGACACCGTAACGTGTTCAGCCGGAGGATGGGAGCCTGAGGAGGGGTGTTGTGGGGCTGGGAGCTGGGGTGCTGCAGGGCTGGGAGCAGGACACCCAGGCTCCAGCGGTGGCTGAACCACCTCTGTGGCTGCTGGCCACTGGCACAGCGTATCACCCCGTTAACTCCGCTTGCTCCTGCAGGTTTTCATTGCCTTTCGTCTCTCCAGCCGTGCAGAGCAGGAGCTGCCAGGGCCTGCTCCCCCGCAGGCACATGGTGCCACCACCCCAGCTGTGCTGGCAGGACTGGGAGTGGAGTGTCCCTGTCTGCCCCCCCGCCCACACCGGAGCTCCCTTGGCCCCCCTACCTGGTGGTCGAGGCTGCAGGGGTGTCCCGTCACCACTGACCAGGCGCAGAGGAGGCTGCAGACCCCGAGCAGGCAGGCAGGAGCCATTTGACTCCAGGAAACTGCCAGGCAGAAAAACAAGTCTCAGGGAAAGCTGGGAAGCCGGCCGAGCCGGCCGTGCCGGGCAAGGAGTGGCCACGGCCGCACAGTCCTGGGCCCCCGCCGAGCCCCCACGCCCCGGCCACACGTCCCCGCAGACCACCAGCACCTGGGAGCCAGCCCGGCTGCCGCCGTGGCCCCGCTCCCTCCCGGCGGCCGGGCACGGGTGAAAGGTGGTGGCACCGGTTACACATTAACCGCCGCGCCCCGCCACCTCCCTCCTGCTGCCTCCCGTGACAAGGGACACGGGGACCGCCAGCATCTGCCTGGTGGACCGTGGGGTGCCGTGGGAGCTGCTTTGCTGAGAGCAGAGGACTGGGAGGTGCTGGGGGCCCAAGGGAGGAGGGGGGCACCTCTGTGGCATCTGCCGTCACCGAGCACAGCCGGTTGCTGTGCCCCAGCTCCAGGCGCCCAGAACAGGGGCACGCAGCAAGCCTTGGCCAGAGGAGCTGGGGCTGAGGCAGCAGGAGCGTCCTACAGGAAAATAAAAGTCTTACTGGGATTCGGGCAGAAGGCTGTTTGAAATGTGCAGCGAACGGGCAGGTCCCTGTGCCCGGCAGTGGCTCAGTGGTGTTGGCATTCCAGCATTGGGGAGCTGCTAATAGAAATGTGAGTTCCCTGAGCAGCACCCATGAAGGTCCCAGGGGATGGGGGTGCCCCACCACCTCTGGCACCCCCCGTGCAGACCCGCCACTCATCAGTAGTGCTCCCTGCCAGCCCTGCCGCGGAGTCAGTGAAAATCTGAAGAATCCTGTCCAAGCAGCATCTTGCGGGTGTTTGGTGGCTCACGGTTGGGTGGGACGTGCTCCCAGCCCCAGGGGTGCTGGGGTGGGCAAGGGGGCGAGGGCTGGCAGAGCCACAGCCCGGGCTGGGGGATGCTGGCAGCGCCCACTCCCAGCTTTGCCTCCACAGCAGGAGGGAGCCCTAAGCTGTCTGCCCCGCTCCCCGCTCCCCGCTCCCTGCTCCTGCTCAGCGTCAGGAAGCCGCCTGCCAACAAGAGCACTGTGGATCTGCAGTTTCCACTCCGACAGCAGCCGGGACAGGGTGGCCCCGCTTCCCCCAGCCGCCAAGGGGCTCCTCCACAGCCGCGCGTCCCACCCTTTCCTCAGGGAAAGGGCTTCCCAGCAGCCTGTCCTTCATCCTGCGAGAGTGTGGTGGATGCCAAGGCAGCCAGGCAGCTGCCGGCTCCCCATCTGCCCTGCCTATGCGGCCAGGAGGGCTGGGGATGCTCGGCCGTCCCGCTGACATGCTGCTCTGATGCATGGAGCAGGAGCCTTTAACCCAAACTTGCAGGGCCTCCCCGCGCCTGGCTGTGCACATAAACCCAAACAAACAGCTGGAGAAGCAGGACTAGAAAATGTTGCTGCGGCAGCCCAGCCCGTCGGTGGATTCACAGGGCGTTTGCATTTCCTATCAGGAAACGTATTGGTGCGTTATGGTTTCTGGCATGCAGTGCTGTGCATTAGAATGTGCAAATGATAACAAAAAAGGGGTATTTTTGTCGCACTTTTTTTTTTTCAGTCCGTTGTGATTCAGCAAAAAAGTTGAGGTCTGTGAATTCAGCAGAAATTCAGGTGCTTTCAGTGTGCTGTGGGTTGTGCAGCCAGAGCTTTCCATGTTACAGGGAGCAAGGGTGGCAAGATGATTTGGCTGGGCTCGCCTGCACCCACCTCCCTGGCTCCTTTTCTGGAGACACATAAGGTTAAACTGGAGCTGTAGGGTCCTGGTTGGGTCTCCCCACAAAACCTCCCGGAGAGGTTTCCTACCTCACCTCCAACCTGTGGGATCTGCACAGATAGACAACTCTTAACCAGATGTTCCTAGAAAAAAATACAAGGGGACAAATCAGCTTGGGTCAGATCCCTTGATGGATCCCTGAAACCTCACCTGGCATGCAGAGCTGACCCCAGATGGCTCCTGTTATCCAAAAGAGCAAAGCAACTTGCCGGTTCCCCTCTGGCAGTAAGAGGAGCCGTGCTGTGCTCCCCGAAGGAGCGCGCTGCAGGGCCCGTGGTTGCAAAGCCCTCCCAGAAAGCGTGTTTGTTCTGGGTAAGTAACCCTGTCCTCAGGCAGATCCTCGTGTCGGAGGACACTGCACAGAGCACATCATAACTCACGGCTCCGTGTGCTGCCGGGGGAGCGCAGAACAAGTTGCTTCCCCAGGCGCAGCACATGTAAGCACGCAGTGGCACCATGGTGGTTACAGTTCCGAGCGTGACTGGCCCCTACAGCCACCGAACTAGGGGAAGAAGCCATTTATTTATCTTTTTGTGCATCTGTCTCCCTCCTGCAGCTGTACTGAATGCGCAGATGAGTCCCTGACCCAACGTGCTTGCAAATGAGTTTGGGGCTGGCCAGGCAAACGGGGGTGTGGGGTTGCCCAGGAGGGCACCGATGGCAGGAGGGACAAGCCCCGGCTGCCCAGCCCCTGCACGTTCGGCTGTGGGATGGCCTCATGCTCCACATTGACATTATGGTCGTGCTTGAAGTGCCCCAGGGGTCTACCAGAAAGAGAGCCCCTCGCCTGTGCAAAGCACTGTGCTTAGTTTTCCCGGCAAATGGGGGCAGCTGCCTCTGGTGTCCATCTTTTGTCGGATCCTCTCCATCCCTCCTGTCGCAGGGTGGCCGGGTGGCTGCGCTGGGGGAGCCCCTGCTCACTGCCATCCCTCCCTCGGCACGGCGTGGGCACTGCGCGGCTCCAGAGAGCACTGTAAATAGTCGGAAGCGATGAATGGATTTCCCCTTCCTCTCCATGTGTGCTTTAGATTTTTGGCCGGATACGGCATGGGCTCGGGACACACCAAAACATGAGGCTCGCTCCCCGGCAGCCCTGGCTTTCACATGGGAACCGTTCAACTTGTGAAGCAGCGTGAGGTTTGGCGGGTGAAGCTTACGGTGATTTTCTGGGAAATGCCTTTTGTTTGCCAGGCAAAGAGCCCGGAGCCCACCGGAGGCCGGGGCAGCCTGGCAGGAGGGCTGGGTGTGCGACCCCCTGGCGCTGGGGGGGCAGCGGGCCGTGCTGGTGCTCCTGCCAGTGCTGTGCGTGGGAAAGCGTCTGGGGAAAGCCAGGCTTTCGGCTGCTTTCCACTTCCTCCCAGACATGTTTACTGTAACACGGGGGGTTCTCTGCCCTGGTGGTGGCCACCCTCCCATGTGGGCTGGCTGGCTTTTTGTCACCCTGCCTGTGCTCCCACTCAGCCCATTTCAAGGTGGACAGTGGCCCCACAATGGGCCGCTGCAGGCATGAGTTAGCCCCTGTCAGAACACAGAGCCCCGGTGGGGCCGTGCCTCGGCGCCCCGGCTCGTGGCGGCAGGAGGCCAAGGTGTCACGAGGTGTGCACGGCCTCAGCATCGCAGCACGCCGCTCGCTGGGGAAGAGCCTGCACAGGGCAGCTCCCTCCAGCTCCTGGAGTCAGGGCCATCTCCAAACAATGGGTGGAGAGCAGGAAACGCCGCATGGGAAACAGGATTTGGCTCCGCCGCCGCCGCCAGCCACGGCCCCTTGGCCCCTTTCCTTTCCCTGCTCCAGAGAGCCCTTCCCACAGCCGTCAGCCACGGGGCTGCGCCGAGGGGATGGGGATGCTGCCTCCCGGGCAGGCTGGGGCATGAGACCCTCTGCACAGTGGGCGAGGAGGGGGGTCGGGACACCTCCTGGCCAGGCTGGGGGCTCAGCATGGCTTGGGGACCCCTGAGCACACAGCCCTAGCCCTGGAGGGGCGGGCGCCAGCTCCCCGACAGAGCTGCCACTGGGCAGGGAACCTCAGTAGCCTCTTCGCCACCAAGCCCTACTCCTGAGCAACCGGGTGGCCACCGAGCAAGCGGGGACGGGGGCACCTTCCTCGTCGTGCCCAGGCTATGCGCCAGAGGAGGTGGTCCCAGCTGCCCTGGAAGCCGAGCAGCAAGGTGGAGGCAAGATGGAGGGCATGGGCAGGGAGCAGGGGTCCTGAGGCACCGCTGACGTGGAGCCCCTAGGCAGCCACAGCCTCTGGCTCTGAGCCCTGGGGCTGGGACATGCTGTGGATTTTCTGACCTCTGCCAGATTCGGGATACGGTCCAAGGACATGGGACTCCAGGTTTATCTTCTGCTTCTCTTCCCATGGCTGGCAGGTAAATCACCTCTTTCCTTCTGCCCTGGGGAGCAGCCCCTGCCCCACAGTGTCTTGGTGGGATGAGGCAGCTGTGGGGGCTCAGCGGCGCCATCAGAGCAGGGTTTGGAGGGAGGAAACATCCCTTTGTGATCGGCCATTTGGAGACCTCAGAAGCCAGCAGTGCCCCCCCCTCTGCCTGCATCTGCCCAGCACGGGGCTGGGGCGCGGGCAGCTTGTGGGAGGAGAGGGGCCCTGAGACCCCCCTCCTGCTGCACGCTTGGCTCATGGCAGGGGGCTGAGCCCATGGGGATCTCCAAAAGGAGGGTGGAAGTGCCCACCATGTCATCCTGATGGCTCTGCACCCAACCTGGCTGTGCCTCCTGGGCTGTCTGGGGGTGGCAAAAACGTCCTGGAAAGGGGGTGACATCTGGGTGACGGGGTCTGGCCCTGAGGCAGGGCTGGGATGGCCGTGCTCTTGCCCAGCCACGACATGCCCTTGTGCTCCCCTGCCCCAGGGGCCATCCTGGACATCACCCTGATGGCCAACGTGCAGAGCCTGTCCCACTCTGACTTCTTCCTCTCCTGCGTCATGGGGGAGCGCGACGTGAGCTACCTGCAGATCGAGCGGGAGAACAAGATCGTGATGACGCACCCCAAGACGGGCTTCCAAAACTACCGCAACCGCAGCAACCATGTCCAGGCCAGGGGCTTCTCCATGGCCGACCTCGTGGGGATCCTCTACTGCCTGGGGCGCACACCAACCGAGCAGGCCCAGGTGGTCTACGTGCACAACAGCCACAACGGTGAGCGGCTGGGGGGGCGGTGGGCAGCCCCCCGACTGCTGGCTGGGTCCACATGGGAGCTCCCTGCCCCATGCTTTGCAATTCCAACAGCAGCTGGCGTGGTGGAGGGACAGAGGTCATCCAGGGACTAGCTTTGGGGTCCACCAGCACCAGCAGGGTGGAGGGGGGCGGGATGTTCAGCTGGAGGACCGTGACCAAGCCCTGTGGAGGTGTGCGGGGAGAGGCAGCAGCGTGGGCAGACAGCTGGGTTGGGAACGGTGCCCGGGAGAGGGCAAGGTCCAAGAGGAAGTCAGGTGCCCTTGGAAGAGGCAATGGGGTCTGGAAATCATTAACCAGGGCTGGGGGCAGCCCATCGGAGCCATGCCAGCCTCGCGCCCCCACCACCGGCTGCCGGGGAGGAGGCCGTGCTGGGACGCGTGTCCAGCAGTGCCATGCTTGGCGGGCACCCTGCGGCAGCAGCACGCCTCTGCTCCGGCAGGGGGGTCTTCTTGAGAGGCACTGCCAGGGCGCACAGCAGCCAAGGGAGTGCTGAGCTCTTGTCTCCTGCTCCCATTTTGGGCCATATAAGCCAAAAGGGCCTCCCTGGGCTGGTCGGCAGCAGGGATACCACCCAGGGCATTCTCCCACACTGCTCCCACCACCCCAACCTCCTCTCCCCCCGTGCTTGAGACTTTGCAAAACTATTAGGATTGAAATTTTCTGTGATAGATGTTTGCCTCAGGATGCTTTCTAGTTGTTTTTTAGAGAGTTTTGGCTAAAACAGCTGACCTTTGCTGAGAATGAGGGGGCAGGGGATACAAGATTCCCTGCCTGTGTTAAAACACAGCTTTATCAAGCAGCTCTAGTATCTCCAGGCTGGGGAAGAGAGGCTGCTGGTGGGGTGCAAGCATCCTCCAAGGAACAGGCACCAGCCTGTGTCCTTGGCCAGAGGCTTGATCTGAAAATGGCCAGTGATCCTATCAGGAACAGAGTCGGCTGGTCCGGGCAAGCAGGACAGCACAGAGGCACTGAGGGAGGGAGGCAGAGGCATCGGGAGACAGCATGGGGGGGCACAGCTGGCGGCGGGGTCCGAGGAGCCCAGAAGGGGCTCTGCACCCCCCGATGTCCCCGTATGTAAGTCACGGAGGGAAGTGACAGCTCTGGGGCTCCACTGATGTGACTGGGTGTCCAGTGGGGGGGGGGTTCCAAGCCAGCCCCCTGCTCCTGGGTTGTGGGGGAGCTGGTCAGTGTCTGGGCCCCAGCCCCTGTAGGAGTTACAAGTGTCAAAAATGTGGCTTTTTTCCAAGTGCCAAACAGGCTGCTGTTGCTCTGTTTAATTTAGAGAAGTGGGAAAAAAAATAAAAGAAAAAGTAAGAAAAAAAATTACGTCTTTGCAGGGGGTGGGAGGGCTGTGTACAGAACCCACCGGGGAGGCTTGGCACGTATCGTCTCTCCTGTTTTGCCCTAGAGCGCTCCAAAGCAGGCCAGGGTGATGAAGCAGCAGAGAGGGAATGCTGTTAGAGGAAAGCTGGCACCTCCCAAAAGGTCGTGCATGAAGAAGAACATAGGAAGGATGATAAACTTTGGAAGTATTGCTGTAAAAACAAAATGAATCAGACCAAAGAGATCCCGAGGAGCAATTTCAGAAGGGTTTAAATCTGGCAATAAACTATTTTTTACAATACCCACAGCAGAAAAAGGCCCAGAAAAACCAAAATCCTTTTATTTTTGCATCCATGTGCACAGTAGAGAAGTTGGGGAAGCTTGCTGGGGTGTCTGTCTAAAATCTCCTGATAGCAGGAGACAGGTGATAAATAGCCGAAGAGGGCAGCGTGGCTTTGCCAGACCGGGCTTGCCGTGAGCAGGGCTGTGCCGCTGCCCGCATGGTGTGAACCGAGGGCGGGCAGCAAGGCTGCTCAGGGGACACCAGCCTTTCCTAAAAGCTTTCTGGGTAGGGAGTTACAGGCCTGTAAACCCAAATCAGAACCAGGCAAATTAGTAGAAACCATAATAAAGAGCAGAATTTGTGGTTATGTGGTCCCGGAGAAGAGGCAGCGTGAATTTGCAGTGGGAGGGTCTCTGGGGTGACAGTGGTGGGGACACTGTGGATGACACAGTTGACACAGTCTGTTCAGGTTCCTGGAGAAAAGTGGTAAAATTCCCTTTCAAAGGCTCTTTGTGAGCAACTCTGCACCTGGGGCAGGGCAGGGGGAGTCTTTGCATGGGTAAATAACTGACCAAAAGAAAGGGGGCAAGAAGAGGAGTTAATTTGTGGCTCTTGTCACATGCGGGAATCCCCACTAGCATGGCACAGGGTCTCTGCTGGGACCTGTGCCACTGGTTGTGGTTACAAACAGCTGAACAAGCAGCCATGGACGGGGACCACTTCTGTGTGCCCTTCACGAGGGACTGCAAAGTCCATGGCAGAAAGATCCCAACTGGAGGGACAGGTGGGGAGGTGATTCTGGGGAATTACCGGGACGCGTGACCTGCGGTGCCCTTCCCCGGGCATCTGCGGCGTGTGCCGCTTCCTCACGGCCCCCGGCCTCGCCGGGGCAGGACCTGGGGCTGGATGTGCCTGAGCTCCAGCGTGGCGTGGCTGCTGTTGGTGCGTGCGAGCCGGCGTGCTGGCAGGCTCCGAGCGCCAGCGCCCGCCCGTGCCCTCTTTTGTGTCTGTCCTGGCACACCCAGGGCTTGTTTTTCCAGGCCTTAACGTATTTATAGCCCCGTTTGGGCTCAAGGCTGGGCTCTGGATGACTCACATAAATTCTGTGAGAGTTCATTGCTGCTGCATGCCCCAGCACCTGGGAAACCAGGAAAACAGCTGTGACAGTGCCACTGGTCCCATAGGGTGGCCTGCAGCTGCGCTACACCTCCGGAGCTGGCAGCAAGCAGGGTGCGTGGTGCAGATGTGTCCCACCTATCTCCTCCCCAGGCTACGGCCACCACCGTCATCCTGTGCTGGGCTGGGGCTGGCGGGATGGCTTGAGGGCAGGGTCCCCCATCCTGCTCCTTGGTGTCTGCCCGCGGAGGTGAAGGGGCCAGGATGGGAGAGCTTGTCCCTGCAGAGGCTCGGGGGGGTCCCAGCTCCTGCAGAGGGCAGACAGGGAGCTGTATCATGTTGTCCCAGCAGAAACATGTGGTGGGCTGTGTTTTGGGGTGGCTGGTCTGGAGGTGCCAGCACTGCCCTTGGGTGTGAGTTCCCTGGGGAGTGACCACTGCTCAGCCTGCCCTCCTCCTCCTCCTCCACAGCCCATCTATTCCCAGTGAAGGCCACGCAGTCGGTGAACATCGCCGAGCCGGCCACCTTCTCTGCCAGGGTCCTCAAGAGGAAGCAGACAGACGTTATGTGGAAAAGAAATGGCAAGTGGCCCCAAGAGCAGGCACAGGGCTGGGATTGCTCCCAGCTTGTTGCCTGGCACTGGTCCCAGGGGTGGGGGGGGCCCAGGTCACCTTCTGCCCCCTTGCAGGCACCTACTACCAGACCACGGACCGGGGCGAGGTGCGGGGCGACCTCGTCACCCTGACGCTCCCCAACGTCAGCGTGAGCGAAAACGGCGTCTACAGTGCCACGTTCATGGGAGACAGCCCTCTGTGGAGCGCCTTCTACCGCCTGATCGTGAGAGGTGAGCAGGGCCCTGGCTCTCTGGGATGCAGGGACAGGTGGCCGTACCCTGTCCTCCAGCCCGGTGCCACCCTGCGCCCCCTCCGCTCTCTCTACAGCCTGCCCTGCGAAGAAATGGGGACCGTCCTGTGAGAAGGACTGTCCCGACTGTCTGAACGGTGGCGTCTGCCACGACCATGTTGGCGAATGCGTCTGCCCTCCCGGGTTCATGGGCACCCGCTGCGAGCGAGGTAGGTGCCGGGCTGCCCAGCAGCAGGAGCTGTGCCCCGCTGCACCCCCAGACCCAGGCACGGTGGCCAGAAACTCCCCAGTGCCTCCCCTGTTTCTGGAGCAGGGCTGGACCATCCACCTTCTCAGCAGGACACGGCTCTTGTGCCTGCTCGGGGTGGCAACACGGGGCTCGAGGTACCCGAGCCAGCACCGTGCCATGCGTGTGCATGGATGAATGGAGCATGAGGGCAGACCATGCTTGTTTTTCCAGCCTGCCGGGAAGGCCAGTTTGGCCGCAACTGCCAGGAGACGTGCCAGAGAGCCCAGGGCTGCAGGGGGCTGAGCTTCTGCCTGCCGGACCCTTACGGCTGCTCCTGCGCCTCGGGATGGAGAGGCTCCCGCTGCAACCAAGGTACAGGGACATGGGTGTCCATCAGTTCACCCATCCAGCCTGTGCTTCCCCCGGGGCCTGTGCAAACCTCTCCTGGCCTGAGAGCTGGCGCAGGCTGAGCAGTGCTGCTGCCCGCACCAGCTGCCCACGGTCTGCCTCCATGGTCCTGCACCACAGCCAGGGGTAGCAGCGGGCTGTCCTCTTCCCACAGCCTGTCCCCCGGGATACTACGGCCCCAACTGTGCCCTGGAGTGCACCTGCCGAAATGGAGGCAGCTGTAATCGCTTCAGCGGCTGTGTCTGCCTGGCAGGCTGGCATGGGCAGCACTGTGAGAAGTCAGGTGAGGCTGGCACGGGGCTGCAGAGGGTTTCCATCCTCCATCCTTGGGTGGGTGCTGGCTCCTTCCTCACCAGTCTCTGGGGGTGCCATCAGCTACTGGCCTAGTCAGCTGGCTCAGCAGCCCCCTTTGCCTGCAGAAATAGCCCCCAACCCTATGGAAACCAGGGTGCTGCAAGGGGACCCTTTAATCTGGACCCCTGGGATTAGCTGTGCTGAGAGCATCGCTGAGCCCAGAGTGTGGGATGGGGATCGGGGCTGGATCACAGCATCTGGCACCGGCTCCTGGCACCAAGATCTGGCTGCGGCCAGGAGCGGCGAAAGGTGCCAGCCTCTCTTGTGCCTGGGGAGGAGAGGGGCCAGCCCTAACGCTGATTTCTGTGTGCCAGACCGGTTCCCCCAGATCATCCAGCTGGCCTCGGAGCTGGAGTTCAACCTGGGCTCAGAGCCCGTTGTCAGCTGCGTGGCCACGGGCAACCCGCTGCCTGCCAGTGACAGCGTGGAGCTGCGCAAGGCTGACGGCACCGTGCTCAAGGTACTGGCCCCGTGCCCTTGCCCCATCACCATCCCTGTGTTGCCAGCTCCCTCAAAAGCACCTATGTCCCCGCCAGCCTGCTGGGCAGCTTCGGGCCAGCACGGGGAGCCAGGGGGCTGAGCTGGGGGGCTGACAGCACCCTCTGTACCCTCAGCTCATCAAAGCCATCATCGAGCCAGGGCAGATCACCTGCGAGTTTCAGGTGCAGCACCTGACAAAGGCAGACACCGGGCTGTGGGAGTGCCGAGTCTCCACGACAGGAGGCCAGGACAGCCGTAAAGTAAAGGTCAACATCCGAGGTGAGGCATGAGCGGGACGATCTGGGGTTGCTAGGGGAGGCTGACAGCACAGTATGGCAATGCCAAACCCCATGTACTGAGCTGGGTACCACCCATCGTGTGCCGCAGTGCCAGCAGACAGGCTTGGGTGGTGATTAAAGACTTCCCTGACAAAGCTGGAAGGAGCCAAGAGGTGGAAGATGTACCCACACTCTGGTCCCTGTTGTTCCCGGTCCCACTGGTGTCATTCCCTCCTTTCCTCCAAGTGCCACCTGCGCCCCTGAGCCCCCCTCGGCTACTGGCCAAGCAGAGCCGCCAGCTCGTGGTGTCACCTGTGGACTGCTTCTCTGGCGATGGACCCATCACTTCCATCAGGCTGCTCTACAAGCCCAAGGATGACACCTCAGCATGGTCATCCATTGTGGGTATGTGTCTGCTGGGATTGGGGTTGTGGGACCAGGGCAGGAGGGCACAGCTGCCCCAGCCAGCTGGTCTGGGGTCTGGGGTGGGCAGGTTTCCATCCCAGGACCTCCATGGTGATGCCAAGGAGGATGCCTGTGGCAGGGTAGATTGTGGGTCATGGGCATCGCTTTGACATGTCCTATTGGCCAACAGTTGACAACAGCGAGAACATCACCCTCATGAACCTCCGGCCGGTGACTGCCTACATCGTCAAGGTGCAGCTGAGCCGTCCAGGGGACGGTGGAGAGGGCAGCAAGGGGCCTGAGGCCGTCATGGTGACAGAGTGCCTTGGTGAGCCTCCATCTCCCCGACACTGACCTACCCCTAACCCTGCATGGCACAGGGTCTGCAAAGCACCAGTGCCGATGTGCTGTGAGGTTTTGCTGCCTTTTTGTTTGCAGAGCCCACAGTCAAGCCTGTGATCGAAGGTTGGTCCATAGAGGAGAAAAACACACTTCATGTCAACTGGAAATTGCCAAGTAACCATGAGCCAGCACATGGGTTCATCGTCCACCTCTTCGACTCCGCAAGGCGTCTGGTCTGTGAGAAAAACATCACGTCCATCTCTGTGCTCTCTGCCCGCATCGGGGACCTGGAGTTCAACAAGGAGTATGGCCTGGAGGTGCTGCTGTACCACTGCGCCAGCCTGGGGCCCCCCTCTGACCTCTACAAGGTCATGATCAACAGCAAAGGTGAGTCTAGCAGAGCACAGGGAATTACTACAGGGAATTACAATAGTAAATCATTTACAATTATAACAGTGACCATCCCCAGGTCCGGCTGCTCCTGTATCCCATCTGCTGCTTGGGAGAAAATGGGTCCTTCTTTCTCTGCTAGACCCCACACCCTCCAGCACGAAGCAGCTGAGAAAAATCCTAAGCTGAACATGATATTCAGGCCACCATGAGTGATGCTCACAAACAGATCTGTCCTCCGCATCCCTGCCCAAGCCCTGATGGACCTGTCTATACTTGCAGCCTTTACAACACCCTGTAGCAAGGAGTGCAAGAGGCCTTCAGTGTGGCTCGGTGCTGGCCACCACGTGTTAGGAGGGCTGGTGAGCGTCAGGCTTGGATGATGTGAAGGTTTCTCAGGTTGCTGCTTTTAAAACTTTGTGTGATTTGAGGATTTGGGTTTAGGGATGTGGGCAGGATGGAGAAGGCTCAGAGGAGGCAGTGGGAATGATGAGATACTCAAAACCTGCTGCATGTGAGGAAGGGATGAAGAAAGAAAATATCCCAAAAGCTAGTCAATACAGAGACATCTAGCTTGACGGTCCCTGAGGCTGAGAGTGTTTTTGAGTGCAGTCCTGCCCCGCTGTTGTACCCAGAGAGCCACTCTCGGCCCTGGCGTCCATGTGCACCTCCTCCTGCCTCCACCTAAGCATGGGCCAGGGGGCTCTGCATGTCCTTCAAACCTGGCATGGCTTTGGTTGCCATTGCCGCCCATGGGGTCTGGTCACACCAGCACTCAGTCCCTGCAGGAGCCCTGTCCTGGGGCTGACACTCTCCTCTCTTTGTCCCAGGGCCCTCCTCCCCACGGTCGCTCTCGGCGGAGTCCGTGTCCGACACCGCCGTCAGGCTCTCCTGGCAGGTCCCAGAGTACCCCAATGGGGGCATCACCAAGTACATCGTGGAGCTACAGCAGGTGGGGGGTACCAGCGAGCCCCAGTGGATTGACACCGACAGCGGCGCTGAGACCACCAAGGTCGTCGGGGGCCTCAATGCCAGCACCAGCTACCAGTTCCGCGTGCGGGCCAACTCCCATGTCCCAGGGGAATGGAGCCAGCCTGTGAAAGCCAAGACTCTGGGGGACGGTGAGAGGGGTGTCTCAGCCAGCAGGGGACTCACGGCTCCACTGGGGCTTGGGCTCAGCGTCTGAGTGAGCAAAGAGTGACCAGGGTGCTCATGGTAACCTCAAAGAGTGGCTCTGAAGCAGCAGGCCAATCCCAAAACACTTGTGGGTGTCTTCAGAAATCTTGCTCCTTCTAGTTCTGATGGCGCAGGGGTGGTATGGTGGCAGCAGGGCACCCACAGAGTGGCTCTGCTTTGTCCAGAGGGTGACACAGTGCACAAGGGGCTAAAGGAGCAGGGCATAGCTGGCACAGGAGCTGGTGGCTGGACCCAAAGCTGATTGGAGGCTCAGAAATAGGGAATTCAGTGGCAGGGCCCGAGCAGTGACAACCTCACCATTGTGCCACCATGGCACCAGGAGCTTGGGATGTGGTTGTTATATCTTTGTGGGGTCCCAAGGTGCTGCTATTGGTGCTTGCCCACCCAGGCAGCCTGGGTAGGGCTTGGCCATGGACCATGACCCTCCATCCCTCCTTTCAACAGGAGCGCTGAGCGTGCCGCCCAGCCTGGGCAGCCAGAGCACCGAGCAGGGGGGAATAGACCAGCAGCTGCTCTTGGCCATCGTTGGCTCCGTGTCCGTCACCTGCCTCACCATCCTCTTTGCCCTCCTGGCACTTTTCCTCATCAAGAAGAATTTTTTCCACCGCCGCCGCACCTTTACATACCAATCTGGCTCGGTGAGTGCCGCCTGCCCCACCAGGACCATGTCCCCAGCTCCCCACGTCCCAGCCCGATCCAGGTCACGCTCCATAGCCTCCAGTCCGGATGCAGCCAGACCTCACTTCCACGCAGAGAGGGTGCGGAGCCCACCCTTGCCCACCACCCTGCCCTGCCGGGACTGCCGTGTGGGCAGAAGGGTGCCCAGTGCCTCTAACCTGACCCACTCGTGTCTGCCAGGGGGAAGAGACCATCCTGCAGTTCAACTCGGGGACCCTGACCCTGACGCGCCGGCCCAAGCCGCAGCCTGAGCCCCTCAGCTACCCCATCCTGGAGTGGGAAGATATCAAGTTTGAGGACATGATCGGGGAGGGCAACTTTGGGCAGGTCATCAGGGCCATGATCAAAAAGGATGGCCTGAAGATGAATGCGGCCATCAAGATGCTGAAAGGTGAGCGTGGGGGTAGGCAGGCAGGGTGGGCTGGGGGATGCAGCTGCATCCTGGGCCATGCTCGGGTCTGAGGAGGGGCAGGAGCCATTGGCAGAGGAGCAGAGAAAGGGCCCTTGTTGTAGGACTGTGGTGTCCATCCCTTCTTTGCTTCCAGAGTTTGCTTCGGAGAACGACCATCGGGACTTTGCCGGGGAGCTGGAGGTGCTGTGCAAACTGGGCCATCACCCAAACATCATCAACTTGCTGGGTGCCTGCGAGAACAAGGGTGAGGGTTGTTCCCCTCTTCCCTCTCCCCAGCCCCACAGCCCCTGCCCGGCTGTGTATTCCTATTTGCTGGGGAGCCCAACCTCCTCCTGTTCCCCAGGTTACCTGTACATCGCCATTGAATATGCTCCCTACGGAAACCTCCTTGACTTCCTCCGCAAAAGCCGAGTCTTGGAGACAGACCCGGCCTTTGCCAAGGAGCATGGCACTGCCTCCACCCTCACCTCCCAACAGCTCCTCCAGTTTGCTTCAGATGTGGCCAAGGGGATGCAGTACCTGAGTGAGAAGCAGGTACATCCCCAACAGGTCCCTCAGAGCATCCTTCCCCAGGGCCTGGGGATTCCCCATCTGGGCACAAGACCCCTGGGGCCAGCTGGAGGGAGCATGTGGCTCCTGCTGACTGCTGGCCCCTTTCAGTTCATTCACAGGGACCTGGCAGCCAGGAATATCCTGGTAGGAGAAAATCTGGCCTCCAAGATTGCTGACTTCGGCCTCTCCAGAGGGGAGGAGGTCTATGTGAAGAAGACAATGGTGAGGCAGGAGTGATGCATCTCCATGGGGTCTGCACTGATGTGGTGGGCAGGACCCCCACAGCCAGTGGGAATGACACACCATGCTGGGACCAGCTGGGTCACGGCTTCTCTCTGTCCGTGGGGCATCCTCCCTCCCCTGACGGTCATTCTCTTTCCCCAGGGCCGCTTGCCAGTTCGCTGGATGGCCATTGAGTCCCTGAACTACAGCGTGTACACCACCAAGAGCGATGTGTAAGTCCTGCAGGTGGGGGTACTGGGGCTGCAGCATGGCCGCGGCCGCCTCTATCCCTCTCCAGAGTGGTCAGCATGGCGATGCTTTTGCTCTGGGTGCTGCAAGGGCGGAAGGTGATGCTGATGCATCTCCCTGGGGAGCTGCCGGCTCATCCCAAGCCATTGCTGCCCACTCCACCCTGGGCTTTGCCCTGTGCCCATCCTCCAGGCATGGCTGGGGGCTCCATCACAGCCTGGACTTCTGCTCTTTCAGGTGGTCATTTGGTGTCCTGCTCTGGGAGATCGTCAGCTTGGGTAAGCATTCTCTGTGTCCCCTGCCTCCACTGGGGTCCTGCAGGTCTGGTCCTCCTGCAGCCCCGGAGTGGATGCCCTGGGGACTGTCCCGGCCGCAGCCAGCTCTGTGTCTCTGGCGCAGGGGGGACGCCGTACTGTGGGATGACGTGCGCCGAGCTCTACGAGAAGCTGCCCCAGGGCTACCGCATGGAGAAGCCGCGCAACTGCGATGACGAGGTGTAAGTGGGCAGAGACCCCAGCTGATGGTGGCACCCCTGTCCCCCTGACCCCACTGCCCCACGGGGCTCCCACTGACTTGCAGTAGCTCCTGCCTGGTTCCCCTCTGCACTGTGTTTGGGGGATGAGCTGGGGTCCCACACCCCAAACACCCTCTGGGCTCTAGTTTCCTGCCTGCTTCCCCCCGTCTCCCACAAACAGCTTTTCTGCCCCCTCTCCCCCCATGCACGCTGAGCCGCCGCTGGCTCTCTGCCCCCAGGTACGAGCTGATGCGGCAGTGCTGGCGCGACCGCCCCTACGAGCGCCCGCCCTTCGCCCAGATCTCCATGCAGCTCATCCGCATGCTGGAGGCCAGGAAGGTGAGTGGCAGCAGCTCAGCGGGAGGGTTCTGTGTAGGGCTTGTCCGAATGCTGCAGCATCCCTTGGGGTCGGGGGGACGCATCCAGCAGCAGAAGCTGTGTGACCCCCGCCACCTGTGGGGGTAACCCCAGCATCACTTGTTGGGTGTGGAGAGCCTCATCGCCTCCCCCCAGGGCACAGCGCCTGGGAGTGTGCCAGCGGGGACGGGAGGTAGATGGGGAAACTGGCACAACTGGCTCCTGACTGGGGTTCCCCCATAGGCCTACGTCAACATGGCCCTCTTCGAGAACTTCACCTACGCGGGGATCGATGCCACTGCCGAGGAGGCGTGAGGCTGCGCTGGCACCGCGCAGAGGGGCAACGCTGGCCCCAGCCCGCTGGCACAGCGCTGTGGGTACGAGGGGCCACCCGTCCCCCTCCGGGACTGAGTGTCCAAATGCCAGTCTCCCTTCCCAAGAGCGCCTTCCTGGCAGCAGGACTGTGCCGTCCTCTCCCTGGCTGCCCACCCACCATGTGCTGGCCACACTGACATGCCACCAGTCACCAACATGGCCCCACGCTGCTGGGGGACGTGCTGGGATGGCCCCCAAGGACAAGCAGCCACAGGGTGTTTGCAGCAGAGCAGACAGGAGAGGGTGTTGCTGCCTGAGCCCACGGACACTAATGGCCAAGCTTTGGAGTGAGAGGGGAAGGAGCGACCCAGCAGCTGCCAGCCCTGCAGCTCTCAGCGTGCTGTGGGCCTGACGTGGTGCCAGCGGGGCTGCGAGCATCGCTGCCAGCGTGGGACATGGCCACCCCGGGCACAAGGGACGGCGTTGGCTGTGCACAGCCTCCAGCTCTTTGGTAACCCTTTGGAGGTACCAGCTCTGCCTTACGGACAATAAACGTAGTGCAACAGGACACCGGGTTCAGAGGAGGGGAGGTGGGGACCCAACTCTGCCCCCCTGGTGGCACTGAGGGACAGGATGCAGAGCCCCACTGGTGGTCACTTCTTGGGAACCTGTCCCTGCTGGGGTTCTCTGATGATCCCCAGGGATGCCCCAGTGCCCCCAGACAAACCACAGATCTCATCGTGCCATGGGGATGGGTTTTCTTACTATCCAACTGGGACCTCCCCCCTCTACAATTTGAGACTTTGTCCTGTCCCCAAGGGATATGGTGAACAGACTCTGTCCTTCCTCTGTGCAGCTGCCTCTCGCATGCTTGAAAACTATTCCTGTAACTTTCCCTCGGGATGGCCCCGCTCCTCCGTCTGATCCCTGTGGGGCTGTGTAGCTCCACACCTTTCCCCCCCTGGCCAGCCGGTGCCTGCCCAGTGCTGCACTGAGCCCTCGGTTAACCCCCCATGTCTTGCAGGGGGACCGTCCTGCTCATCCAGCCTGCTCCAATGCATACCACTGGGGTGATTCCCACATGCTGGTCCCTCAAAGATGGCCTGGGCTCCGCACTGCCCCTCCTGCGGGAGCGGCTGCCCCAGGCTGCCGTCCCTCATCCTGCGCTGCTGCCGTTTGTTATATTGACAGTGGGTGGGCTTCATCTCTCTTGGCTTCAGCTTCCTAAGCCCTTGGGTGCTATCTAGCTCCCCATCTAGCTGTCTTCTGCGATCCATGGGAAGCAAGGGCTGCGTCTCCGGAACCTGCTATCCCAACCAAAGGCAGGGGCATTCGCATTTGCCCTTCTGGGCATGAGTCTTTTTTTCCCCAGGAGGTGTTTCAACCCTGTCAATACCATTTTGATTTCCCATTCTGGTCTCCGTTGCTCTTTGGTGTCCACTGCAGCCGTTAGGAAGCAGCCTCTCTGCCCCATCACTGGGGGAGTGAAACGGTGATGGGGACCAGCCCCCGCAGGCAGCCTGACGTGTGCCACCAGCCCTGCACCTCCTCCGCTGCCGGCTGGGAACAGCGTCTGAGGCTGCGTCAACAGCCCTGCTCAAACCAAGGGCTTTCTGCCTTTTGCCTCCCTGACAGCAAAGCCCAGTAGCCGGATGGAGAAGGAAGTGGGACGGGTTTGTCAAAATTTGACTGTGACAAATTGGTGCTGGCTGTTCCCATCTGCCTTCAGTGCCCCCAGTGCTGGCCCTGGCTGCAGGGCAAGGAGAAGCCAACCCACCCTTGATGTGATGAGAACACGGGTGCGAGCAGCTCCTCGTGCCCTGGAAGGTGGTCCCTGGGCTGTGCCGCAGGGCTGTACCCTGGCAAGGTGGGACCCCCCTCCGGCCACCCGCGATTGGCAAGAGGCTGAGCAAGCCTGTGGGACCCCACCACGGTGGCCCTGCTCCTGCACCAGCACCGCGAGCATCTGTGTGGACCCTGCCAACGTCCCCTGCGCCTGCAGCCCTCCTCCTGGCACCGCCGCTGGGCCGGGGCTGCTGGCACACGCAGAGCAGACCTGGCGCAGCGCAGTGCCAGCTGGCACAGGGCGGGATGGAGCCGGAACGGCCACCCCGTGCCCCATGGTCCCATGTGCCTGCAGCCCCTGACAGACTGCCCTGCCCTCCCTGCCCCATGGGGGGGCCTCCCTGGTTTCTCAGGGGTTGTTTTTCTTCCTACTCCAGCCTCCCGGCGTGCCGGTAGCCACAGGGGCAGGACGTGACGCCTATCTGATAGGAGCAGTCTCTCTTGGCACTGCGGCTGGCGGTGGAGGGGCTGTGGGATGGCGGTTTCGGGCACGGGGAAGTGCCGGCGATGGGGTGGGGGGAGCCTCCAGCCAGGCTTCCTGAGCTGCACAGCCACCACTTCCCAGATAAAGGTATCACCCGGAGGAGCCGCTGCACCTCCCGGGGTGCTGGGAAGCCCCGGCGCAGGGGTTGCAGGATGGCAGCCTGCCTGCACGGGGGCTGGCTGCCCTCACTGCTCCCTGCCATCCTGCTCAGTCTCCACAGCCCACCATCGGCCCCTGAGCCAGTGACACCCCAAGGTAAGTCCTTGGGGCCATTTTCTCCCACAACAAATGGGCCAGAGAGGTGCTGGGCCCCACGCTGCAGGCAGTGAGCACCCTACGACAGCCAAAATCTGCAGGGTTGGGGAGGTGACATCCCAGGAGGTGTGCAGGGGGTGTTCAGGATGGGCGGTGGAGAGCCTGTGGGACACCCTGGGGTGCCCAGAGCAAAGGGACATCCCTGCTCTCTGCAGGCAGGACCTGGCAGCCCCCAGGCGTCCCTTTTGGATGGCAGCCTGGGGCTCTCAGTCCCACGCAGGTAGCAGAGGGGGTCCTCGCTTATCAAGTGTTCTTGGAGTTACGAGGGTCTGAGCAAAATTCAAGCTAACGTCTGACGGCACAGCTCTGCACCACGGGTAACGCGGTGGCACAGCCAGGCTAATGCCAACGGTCCCGCACCAGCCTGGCATGATCCTGCTGCCCCACTGGGCATCCTCAGCTCAGCTGGTAGCCAGCCCCAGCCTGGCTCGCTGTGCCTGGCAGAGGCACTTCCCGGCTTTCTCCCCTTTCAGGCTTGTCCACGCTTTCTTTGAGCCTTTCCCTTTTAACACTTTCTCTAACACCATAAAAAGCATGAATTGAACAAAATCCTGTTGATCTCCTGCTCACCTCTCCAGCCCCACCCCAGGTCTCTGGACATGGCAGGCTCGGGAGTACATTTTGAGTCGGGGCAGTGGGAGGAAGGTCGGGGTTGGGCTCATCCTCCTCCTGCCTGCAGCCCCTGCAACATCACAGCATCTCGAGCCCACCACCAGCTTGGCAGGGCACTGCCTGAGCGTGGCTGATGTGGGCTGCAGAGCTGTCTGGCCGCTCTTCCTAGGAAACAGCCTGTGCCCAACAGAGATGCTCTGGTAGCCCACAGGACCAGCGTGGCCTCCCACCGATGCCACTGGTCCCTGTGCCACTGGTCCCTGTGCCACGGGACTGCTGGGATCTGCCCCCCCCCCCCATATCCCCTGTCACTGGGAGTGTCACACGAGGCCTGGGGCCGGGACAATGGGGTGCAAAAAGGGAAGAGCGGGTTGGGGGTGGGGGGCTGTGGTCTGCAGGGAGGGGATGTGGGCTTGGGGAGGAAGGCGGCATGGAGCTGGGAAAGAAGGAACAGGGCTGGGGGATTCAGGACAAGGGAAGGGACAGGGAGAGCAGAGACACCAAGAAGGTGGCAAGGACACCTGGGGACTGTCTCTTATTCTTCACCTAGAGTGGGTTCAACTGTCAGCACACAGGGCGTGTAGCAGAGAACAGACACGCTCAGCACATGGAACAGAGGCAGGCACTGGCAGGGGGTTTGCTGTGGGGTCCTGCAGCTGGGAGCAGCCCCTGGAGAAGGGGACACATCCCAGGAGGAGGATGAGGGTGAGGGCTGGAGCAGGCCCCAGGGCAGAGGCAGTGGGGGAGAAGGGAGAGCTGGAGCAATGCTGGGGGCAGCAAGGCCACCCCTGGGCTTCGCACATCTCCATTTTGAGGCTGTCCCTCTTCCCTCTCAACAGGGACAGGCACTCATGTGCCAGCAAAGCCACCGGTGCTTGGGATGGAGATCCTGCAGGGCGTGATGCTCCAGTTCATCCCTGCAACGACAAGGAGGGTGGCTTGCTGAGTGGGGCAGGGAAACCCACAGCCCCCTAAGCAGTCCCAGGGCCGGGGTTTGTGCATCTCGCCCCCCCCGGGGTCAGGACCACTCGCCCCCACACCAGCCCCAAGGCTCTTTCCCTGTCCCCAGAGCACTGCTCCTCCTTATCTCACTTCCGCGCACCTTCCGGTGTGAGCAGGGCAGGGGTGCTTCCCCCCGATCGCCGGGCCCTGAGCCCCCGTCCGACCGCAGGGCTATTTCGGGATGTTTGTTTGTCCCAAAGGATGGAGTGTGCTGAGGAGGGGGGAGCGGCGGGGCCGGTCGGAGGGGAGCCCTGTCTCCAGCCAGGACCCTGGTGCAAGNGGGGGGGGGGGGGGGGGGACAGGTGGGATGGGGATCAGTTTGTGCCCAGGGGCTCCTTCATGCCCACACTCTTCCCAGATGCTGCGCTGCTGGCGGGGATGCCTGAGGACATCCTCTGCTTCTCCCGCTCCTTCGAGGACCTCACCTGCTTCTGGGATGAGGAGGAGGAGGAGGTGGCGAGCAGGATGTGCCACTTCTACTACTGGTACAGCAGGTAGGAGGTGGTGGGGACGCAGCCCAGCCTCCCCCTTGCCCGCACAGGGAGCAGCAGGGTCAGTGTGCTGCAGCTCTCTGTGCCATCCTGGCAGCTCCCTGCTGCAAGGAGAGGTGGTGGAGAGCCCACGGGAGCTACACAGCAGCCACCACACACCCTGCAGCAGGGCTGGGACCTTGTCTGTCCTGCAGTCCCCCAGGGGTGGTGGTCTGCAGTGAATGCCCCAGGTTCCCTCTCCTTCAGTGTGACCCCAGGCAGGAGGCATGGGGTGCTGCAGGACCCCACTCTCTGTCCCTCAGGGATGTGCCCACGGCATGCACGGTCTCCACATGGCACCGTGGCGCCGGTGGGACGCGGCATGTCTGCGTCTTCCCCAGCCAGGATGTGCGGCTCTTCACCCAGCTCTACCTCCGTGTCCTGGACCCCACCACGAACCAGACCAAGTACTGGCGGGAGCTCAGCGTGGACGCGGTGGGTGAGTCCCTCCCATCAGGCAATACCCCTGTGGCCCCAGGACAGTCCCTAGACCTGGGTGCCCTGCCCTTCTGCCCGCCATGGGGACTGGCAGCACCCTGCAGGACCAGGAGGTGCCCGGTTGGGGGCTGCTGCAGGAGGGCAAAGAACCTGGCATGTTCCCTGCAGGCCTCATCGCCCCCCCGGCAAACATCACAGCCCACTGGGCTGGGGCTGCAGGGCAGCTCTACGTGTCGTGGCAGCCACCGCTTGCCGACTACCCAAACTTCTTCCTCTATGAGGTGCGGTGCTGCCCTGCCAGCTCCCCAGAGACGTCCTGCAGCACTGCGTTGGACCCCAGCGGGCAGCACCCGGGAGACCCCTCCATCCAGCCAGACGTCAGCACCCACGCACCCACGTACGGGGCAGCCGCAGCCTCCCCAGGCGTGGGGCAGGTACACAGAGGAGCCAGAGAAGGGCAGGGGTATTCAGGGTCCGCAGACACGCCTCAGCCTGTCCCCTCTCCTGCAGGGGCTCGTCCAGGCCAACACCTGGGTGGTCCTCCAGGACCTGCAGCCGGGGATGAGGTACCATATCCAGGTGCGCAGCAAGCCTGATGGCACCTCCATGGACGGTGTCTGGGGACCCTGGTCACAGGCAGTGGCTGCGGAGACACCCCGCTCCTCCGGTGAGCGGCCACCCCCACCACTGGGGTGCTGGCAGACACAGCTGGGGGGTACCCACACTGGGGGGCTGCGAGGGGCGGAGGTCCTGGGGTAGGCAAGGTGCAGCACCCAGGCTTTGGGGGGCCAGAGGGAAGCAGCCCCCTCCCTGCCCTGGCTCTCGCCTGCCCAGGAGACATCGGGCTGTGCTGCAGCACCCCTGACCTGCAGCACGTGCGCTGCAAGTGGACCTGGGACCCTGCAGAGCCTCACAGTTCCCACCAGCTCTTCTACCGGCCGCCCCCGAGCGGGGCTGGCACAAGGTAAGGGGCATGTTGGGGACCTGGTGCTCAAGCGGAGGGGTGGCACATCCCAGGGAGGGCCAGCCCTGCTCAGTGTCCCGCATCTGACGCTGTGACACCTGGCTCTGTGCCCTGCCCTGCCCTACCGCCATCGACCTCACACCTCCCCATCACCACTCCTGGCCACACTGCCCTTGGACTGCGGGCAGCACTGTCTTTCCTGGGCGAGCACAGAAAGAGTGAGGCACTGCTGGCTGTGGAGACACTGGGGCCAGGCTGGCAGTGGGTGAGGGGATTGGGGCCACCACAGTGGGGCTGACTGTCTCCCTGCTCCTCGCGTAGGGGAGACACATGGCAGCAGTGCGAGGAGGTGAGTGTGGGGGCGCAGGGCACCCACACCTGCACCTTCCAGCCCAGGGCTGGCAGTGCCATCTCTGTCCTGGTGAACATCACCCGCCCCCACGCACCACCCACACTCAGCTACTTCAAGGAGTCCTTCTGGTTGCACCAGGCTGGTGAGTCCCAGCGCCAATGTGGCCCCTGGCTGGCATGGATGTGTCCCACATCCCATTCCACAGCAGTGACATATCCCTGTCCCCAATAGTGCTCACAGAGGCCCCACAGCTTGTGCAGGCAACGGTGTCGCAGGGCCGGCTGAACCTGGAGTGGCTGCCGCCCCTGGAGGCATTGGCAGAGCAGCTGGACTACCAGATCCGCTATGCCATGGAGAACAGCCATGACTGGAAGGTGAAGGCATGGCCAGGGCTCCCCTGAGCAGCCCTGCCCACCTCCGCTGCCAGCACGTGGCTTGCATGGGGTCATGCCCCTCGCCCACCCCATGGCTACCGTCGTCTCCAGCTCAGCTCTGCCCACAGGTCCTGCAGGTCCCACGGGCATCCAGGAAAGAAGTCCTGGACCTACGGCCAGGTGCCCGCTACCATGCCCAGGTGCGGGCCCAGCCCAGTGGGCCGTGGTACCAGGGCAGCTGGAGTGCCTGGTCTCAACCTGTCACGGTTGATGCCGTGGCCGACACAGGTAAGGGACAGGGCAGGAGTAAGGCTGCAGCCAGCGGAGCCACACGGCCGAGGGCAGGAGACCGAAAGCTCTGGAAATGGAGTGGGGAGTGCCGGGAACAGGGTGACGGGGCTGCCAAGGGCTCAGTGGTGGCAGGTGTGGGGGGATACATTCCCAGCGCTCCTCCTCTGGCACAGGCTGGATCATCCCGAGCGTTACGGTGCTGCCGCTGCTCTGCACAGGGGTGCTCCTGGGGCTGCGCTGCACCTTCCCCTCCCTCTACAGGTAAGGGCTGTGCCTGGGGCGGGGGGGGGTGTCCAGCACCGGGCCTGCGCACCCTGCCCGGGGCCGGCAGGGCATCCCAGTTCTGGGCTTTGCCTTCCGCACCCCTTTCCCCAGCAACGTGAAGCANCGCTGACCCACCCACTCGCGGCACGGCCCCGGCGCAGCCGGCACGGCGCGGCAGAGCCCCGCCCCGCCGGGGGCCGCAGCCAATGGCGGCGCGGCGCGAAGTGGTCGCCATGGCAGCGGGAGGCGGTTGGGTTTGAATCAGCCAATGGGGAGGCGCGGCCGTGCGGGGTTTAAACGCCGCCGCCGGCGCGGGCTGCGCGAGCCCCAGCCGTGGAGCGCAGGTGAGGAACGGTTGGGCCGTGGCGGGTGGGGAGCCCTTGCGCGCGCTGTGAGGCGGTTTGGACCCCGAGAGAGACGGCGGTGGCCGAGGGGGCTTTGGGCGAGCGGGGAGAGGGCTGTGGCGAGGCGGCTGCTGAGGAGTGCCCTGGCGGAGGGGGCTCCCCGTGGTGCAGGGTCCCTTGAGGGGTAGCCTGGAGCAGGAGTGTGTCCTGTGGTGGAGAGAGCCTCGAAGGGCGGCCTGAGGGGCCTTGTCCTGTGGTGCGGGGGCCCTTGAGGCGCTGCCTGGGGTAGGGGGTGCCCGGTGATGGAGGGGCCCTGGAGGTGCAGGCGGAGGGGGGCCCGGCGGCGGAGGGCTGCAGCCTGGCCGGTGTCCCTGCGCGGAGCCCCGCTGACGCTCTCCGCCCTCAGCGTCATGGCGCACTTCGGGTTCGAGGCGGACCTGCACGGCCTGATGAAGCTGGACACGCCGATCTCCAACGCGCCGCCTGCGCGCTGGCAGCGCAAGACCAAGGAAAGCGGCGCCCCCGGGCCCAGCCCCGCCGGCGGCCTCTCGCCCATGAAGCCCACCAATCGCTCCCACAGCTCCAGCAAGACGCCATCCAGGACACCCGGTGAGCGGCGGCCACCAGCGGCATAGGTTGGGCGACGGGAGCGTGGGCTGGGCTGTAGCCGTAGGGCGCTGGGCTCCGGGCCAGCAGCCGGGCCTGCTGGTCAAGCAGGAGGAGGTGGGCTACACCGCCTGGCTCCTGGGAGCCGCTCACCTTCTCCTCCCCAGCAGGCGGCGGGCGGAGGTGTGGGCACTGGGGAGTGAACTGCTGACCCCCGTCTGAGTCCCGCTGGCACGGCTGTGTGTTGGGACAGGCGTGGGTGGGACTGTCTGCTGACAGCTTTACACCCTGTAACAGTATTTTGTCATCCTCCCCTTATCTATGAATTAGGGAATTGCTGCACTAGACCCAAGGAGTTTTCTCCTGGCAGTCCCTAACGAGAGTTTAATGCCGTTATACGGTGCTGGAGGGGGGGAGATGGGAGGGGGAGAAATATGACTTGGGTGGCATGAGCTCCTTGAGTCCTGCTTGTCTCAGGTGCGATGTGGAAAAGCGTTGGGTTTGCTGTCTCTTGAACGCTCTAATACAGGCTGTTCATTAGCTGTGAGCCAATACTTACGAATGTGAATGCAGGTAAATCTGGATCCAAAATCCAGAGCACGCCAACAAAGGCTGGGGGAGATCGCTACATTCCCAACCGAAGCACTATGCAGATGGAGATGGCCAATTTCCTACTAACTAAAGAGAATGACCCTGCTGAGGAGTCCCCTACCAAGAAGGTGAGCGATGCTGCTAAATTACGATTACAACAATGATCACTATCAAACACCTAATTTTTCCTGGCCTTCTGCAGAGAAGCAAACTGTTAAATTCTGTCAAGTGGGTGCATGGGGCTGACAGACAGCTCCAGCCATCGCTGCTTCCAGTTCTGGGCTTCGGGAGCCTGGGATGAGGTAGAAGCACTGTGAATGGAACAGGTACACACCTGCTACGCAGGAGCCTGAGCATAGTGGCTCTTTAGCGATGTTTCCCCAGGCACAGGGAAAAGCATAGAGCCTTAAACCTCTGCTTCCATTCACTCTAGCCTGTGACACTTCTGGTAGCAAAATTCAAGTCTGGGCTAATGAGGCTTTAAAATACATCAGGCTACAGAGACACAGAACTGTGAGCCTCTGCACAGTGAAACTGCTGGTGGTAGCTATTCTAGGACAATGTCTACATGGGGAGCTATTCTGGAATTTGTACACTGTGTTCTGAAATCTGTTTATGAAACATTTGGTTCCTTGTGGCTGTGGCTTTCCCCACTGGCAATGAGACGCTGAACTTACCACTCTTCTGTATGAAAATGTGAGCAGGACAGTGTGCCAATGCCTGAAGAAAAACTACTTTGAGCTGCCTGTCTGTAGCTGACTCCCGCAGCACAGCTGTACACCTCCTGATTCTAGGAGAAGTGGGCTTGGGTGTACGCTCTGCCTACTGCAGTTTTAAGTGCAGCATGGGCTTTGTCTTTCAAATGCATCTTGCTGAGGGTGTTTTGTCTCTGTAGGAGCAACAGAAAGCCTGGGCAGTGAATCTGAATGGCTTTGATATAGAAGAGACAAAGATCCTCCGCCTCAGTGGAAAGCCACAGAATGCTCCAGAAGGTATGATACAGTTTTTGTGTTAGTTGACTCATACTTATTTACAAAAAATTGAAATGATTGCCAGTTGCTCACTGGTACTGCAGGTGGCAAACCTTCCTGATGTCTTGCAAAAGCTTCCGACTCTCTACTGTGCACTTTGTAGCTTAACGGTCACTAAACATAGTGGAATATGGGAAGCAAGGGGAACCAGTTCCTGTGAATTAGGGAATCGGAGCTCACCCTGGTTCAGCAGTTAATACTGCCAGTGATGTTAGTGCATTGTGCTCTTCTGAGTGTTTTTCTTTTCTCTCAGGACTTTTCACTGGAAGGGATTTCTACTTGGGTGAGCAGTGCTCAGCTGGTAGGAAACAGTAACTCAGGTTAACAAATCTGTTCCTCTGCACACAGGCTATCAGAATAACCTGAAAGTGCTCTACAGTCAGAAAATTACACCAGGATCCAGCAGGAAGAATGGCAGATACATTCCCTCAATGCCAGACCGGATCCTGGATGCACCAGAGATCCGCAATGACTATTGTAAGTAGCCTACAATGCTGAGTGCTGGGCACCAAGATCACTTTGCACTGGAATGCAGTTCCTAGGATGGTGTGGTCCAAAGAACTGGAACTCTAACTGGGTAGCTTCAGCACCTTATGCACTCAGGCTGGCAGGGACCACTTCTGGAGTTGTCCCTGTGTAGCCTTATAGGACCAGTGGTCCAGAGTGCTGTCTACTGCACATGGTGACATGGATGAGGGCTACCTAACCTCAATAGCTGGGCATGGTGACACCCAAAGGCTGTCCCTTACCTGCATGTGGTGTGTGTGCATGCACATACACACCTCAGGTGAAAGATCTGGCATCAGTGCTGGTGAAAGGCAGGGCTCTCCAGGTAAGCTCAGTGGGACCTGCATTGCTCTTCCAAATTGTAGATCTGAATCTCATTGACTGGAGCTCTCAGAACTTCGTAGCAGTGGCTCTGGAAAACTCTGTCTATCTGTGGAACCACACTTCTGGGGAGATTATCCAGCTGCTGCAGATGGAGCATCCAGATGATTACGTTTCCTCTGTGTCATGGATTACAGAAGGAAACTACCTTGCTGTTGGCACAAGTAACGCTGAGGTCCAGGTGAGTAAAACTAGAGGTGCTGTCTAGGGATTGCCAGAGCTGTGGGGCCTTGGGACAAAGGGACAAAGGCTTGGCTGGCACAAGAAGGATGTGGTGCACTCTGATTTGCCCTGACTGGTGTGGGGTAGAAATGTCCACACTCAGTGACCAACTGCAGCAAGGCAGGGTTTGGTTTTGGGGGTTTTCTTGACACCTGGAGTTACCTTCTGTTCTGTAGGCATGAGATCGATTGATCTCTGCTCCCCTACTGATAAGGCTGAACGCTGGAGCCTGTGCAGTGAAGTTCCTAGGGCAAAGCAACAGGGCTGGGTTTCCTCATCCTCTGGAGAACTTATTGCTCTGCCTCTCTAGCTATGGGACATACAGCAGCAGAAACGTCTCCGAAATATGACCAGCCATTCTTCCCGTGTGGGATCCCTCAGCTGGAACAGCTACATCCTCTCCAGGTAAAGCAGTGGGTGGGGGTGGGCGAAGGGCAGTGTATAGCTGTTGCAGATTCCTATCCTAAATCTGCGAGCGGTGCAGGTTAGGGATGGCAGAGAGGGGCTTCTGTCCTGGCTTGGGATTCTTACTCAGCCTGTTCTGTGGGGAGAAGACCTGTCTTCTCTTTTGCCCTTTGTGCTGAAGTTGTGAAGAGCTTCTGTGGCTGCTTCTCTCATGCCAACAGGCCAGTGATGCAGGTAACACTGGTTGAAAGCCAATAGCAGATACGGCAACCTTTCAACAGCACAAAAGTATTTTTTTGGTGAAAATGTGTGCCAACTTGATCCTGCAAGCTTTCTCTCTGCAGTGGGGCAAGGACTGGCCACATCCACCACCACGATGTCAGAGTGGCTGAGCATCATGTGGCCACACTCATGGGCCACACGCAGGAGGTGTGTGGACTCAAGTGGTCTCTAGATGGCCGCTACCTGGCCAGTGGTGGCAATGACAACCTGGTGAACGTCTGGCCGTGTACCCAGGGGAACAGCAGAGACTTTGCTCCTGTACAAACCTTCACTCAGCACCAGGGTGCTGTCAAGGTAAGCGAAAGGCTGCTGCGGGCCAGGGTGGGCATGTGTCTGAGGCTGTGCATGGGCTGCCTCTTGCATGTCTTAGAATTAACCCTTTTCTTTCTCTCAGGCTGTGGCATGGTGTCCCTGGCAGTCAAATGTTCTAGCCACTGGAGGTGGGACTAGCGACAGACATATCCGCATCTGGAATGTGTGTTCTGGCGCCTGCCTCAGTGCTGTTGATTCCCATTCCCAGGTGAGACACAAACATCAGTGACAAAGGATGCCTGCGCAGAGCTGCTGGCTCACAGGGGCATGGGAAAGGAGGGGGACTACGCTCATCTCTGGGCAGCGAGCATCAGCACAAGCAGTGTCTTCTTACCTGCATTATTACTGCTTCCCAGGTCTGTTCTATCCTGTGGTCAACAAACTACAAGGAGTTCATCTCCGGCCATGGCTTTGCACAGAATCAGCTGGTGATATGGAAGTATCCAACGATGACCAAGGTCACTGAGCTGCGAGGTAGGCTGGGCCCTTTGCCTGGGGAAGGGGAGGCTGCTAGAGACTGAAGGCAGGTGCAATATGTGGTTTGAGCAGGCTGGTGGTCCAGCCTGGAGCAGCACTGATGCGGAATGGTGTCCAGGGGAGTGCTGCTAGAGGGAAGCACTCCTGTGGGCTGCTGAAGGAACACTTGTTGTTCCAAATGCACACCTAGGGTGCGAATTCATGCTGCTGCAGCACGATGTAGGGACAGCTGTGCAAGCTGGTGTGGGGCTCGTGGGGCACATGGGAGTGAGCTTGACCACTGTGGTAGAAGCACAGGGATAGGGCATGTGGGGATCAGCCCAGCCCTGACCGCATGCCTCCTCCTCAGGTCACACTGCCAGAGTGTTGAATCTGACTATGAGCCCTGATGGTTCCACGGTGGCCTCAGCAGCTGCTGATGAAACACTGCGGCTCTGGCGCTGTTTTGAGATGGACCCCATCAAGAAGAAGGAGAAAGAAAAGGCCAACAGTGCCAAAAGCAGCATCATTCACCAGGGCATCCGCTGAAGGCATAGGCCTGTTGGGCGGAGTGGGGAAATTTAGCTTGCACTCTGTACAGTTATTTTAAATGTTAATAAACTGTTTGAAATACCTTTTTATTGGAGTCCAAAGGAAGAAAAGGCCATGACTCACAGAACCAAGCCCTTCCTTCCTGAGGTTTGGTATCTGGACAAGTGGTGGAGCTCTTGTTCTTTAGGCCTAGTTTGCAGTCAGCCTAGGACAGCCCTGAGGTCCTGGGAGAAGAAGGATGCTGTACTTCTGTATCTGTCTCAGCTAAGGCAGCTGTGTCACCTGCCACATCACACTGACCATGTGTGCAGCAGCTCCACCAGAAGGGCTGGGGCTTGCTTGTAGTCCACAGGGGGAAGCTATAGCACTGAAAAGACCCGAGGTACGGGTGCTCTGCTGGCAGCAGGAGCTGCTCTCCAAAGGAAGATGATGTCTAGCCTGTGTCTGGGGAAGTCCTGACTGGGCCCCTTCTCTAGTAAAGCTCTACAAGGAAAACCCAGCTTCCTTTGCACCTCGTAACTTTCTCAAACCAGGATCACGGAGCAGCCTGGTGTGTGGCTGGATAGTGGTTCTGGTGTCCTGGCTCTGGTAAGAGAAGGGGAAGTGTTAGGGGATAAAGAGGGCCTCTACTCCTGCCTGTGCTCTTGTGGGTTAAAGGGTTAGAGCCTGTGTACTTCCCAGTCCTCCATCCCTGATCAGAGTGTGTCAAAACTGACCGTTCCCAGGGTTCCAGCCCTGCAGTGGGGCTGGGAGGAAGTGTCCCTTGCCTTGATTTCCCCTGAGCAGTGAACCAGCTCTAAACTGGACCCTGCCCAGGGAGGGCCCTCTGCACAGCTGCTGCCGCTTTGGTGCATGGCTCCGGTGAAAGCACAGAACGTCCCTGTCCCCAGCTTCTGCTGTGCCCTGCCCTACTGTGCCTCTGCAGGTACCTACCGGCAGCGATCACCTGTGCCAGGGCAGTTTGGGGACTTGTTCTTGACAGTCTGAGCTGCACCCTCACCCGCGCACGGCTGTTAGTCTTGTTCTGCTACACACAGCCTCTGGGCTGCAGCCAGCGCTGCCTGCTCTTACAGTGCTAGGGCAGAATAGCAGTTTTTGCAGTGAGTTTAGTACCAAATTTATGAGTATGTGCTATTGGAAAAAAAGTGGGGGCAGGGGGCTGGAAACATCCAGCAACAGCTGTAATCACCCCAAAGTCCAGAAAGGGGCTGGCAATGGGCAACAGCATAAAGTCTGATGCAAAACAAAAGGTTAGTTTACATTGCCAGAGCCAGCTTGGATGTCACACAAGAGGCTCCCAAAGCACCATCAAGCCTGTGCACAGCCCCTAGTCGTACATTCTTCCAGCAGCCCTCATCTCTGTCCTCCCCTCCTGCTGAGGGGAAGCCCTGGCGCCAAGCTGAGGCTGCACGCAGGGAAGCGGGCAGCAGGGCTCAGCTGACATTTCACAGAATCACGGAATTTCAGAGTTGGAAGGGACCTCTAGAGATCATCTACTCCAACTCCCCTGCCAAAGCAGGATTGCCCAGAGCACATTACTCAGGGCTGTATTCCAGTTGTGGCCTCACCAGTGCGGAGTAGAGGGGGAGAATGACCTCCCTTGACCTGCTGGCCACACTCGTCCCTATGCAGCCAGGATGCCATTGGCCTTTTTGGCAACAAGGGCACATTGCTGGCTCATGGAAATTTACTGTCCACCAGGACCCCCAGATCCTTCTCCTCAGAGCTACTGCCCAGCAAGTCCATCTCTAACCTATGCTGATACTTAGAGTTCTTCCTCCCCAGGGGCAGGACCTTGCACTTGCTTTTGTTGAACCTCATCAGGTTCTTCTCTGGCCAGGCTGGAGAGCTGGGCAGAGAAGAACCTAGTGAGGTTCAACAAAAGCAAGTGCAAGGTCCTGCCCCTGGGGAGGAAGAACACTAAGTACCAGAATAGGTGGAGCTTGACTCCCCAGCACTTGGAAAATGCATTTTTCCCAGCTCAGTTATGCTGGTGCAAGTTGCAGGGAGCGTATTTGAGCCTTTACCTGAGCAAGAGCCAGTGGGGCCACAGCTGCCGTGCTGCTGCGCACGTGGGAACTGCGGTGCCTGGTTGCGGGGCTGCAGCAGCCCCCTCGAGCCTGTCCTTCAGCTGCACGGGGGCTGCCAGGGACGCTGCGCAGCAGATTAGCACCTTGGTCCGTGCAAAGCAGCTCAACAAAGCCTGCGCCTCCCACCAGCCTATGATTAGCTGAGGATGGATTATTACTAACTGTTTTCACCTTCCTCTTAGCACAGTACCACGCTGTACCTGGCGCCGGCTCCTGCTCTGCCTCTGGAGCTTTAAGCCAGCTGGAGCCTTCAAAGGTGGGCAGCGCTGGCTCAACCCCAGCCTTGCCAAGGCCAGCCATGGCGCACCCCCCACCCACCAGAGCAGCCCCACACTTAGTGCTGAGATGGGGGTCTCACAAACCAGCTTGCAGCAGCTGAGACCAGCACCTTCCCAACAGGGCTGTTGGTGCATCCCCATTTGGATATTCTTCTACAGAAGCAAATCCCAGGGCAGCAGCTGGATCTAAATGGGGAAGGGGGTTTGGCTCTTCCCAGAGCTGTGCTGCTGCTGGAGGAAGCCTGCCCCACACCCCTGCATTTCAGTGCTGGGAGTTAGCGCAGACTTGCCCCGTGGCCCCACAGCAGATTAAGGCTTCCAGTGGTTCCTGACCCTGGAAGGAAGGCTTTACATGCCTGAAAGCTGGTGTAGTTTCTTCACTCCCATGTAATAGCAGTTTATCTTTCTCAGACAGAGCCTGTCTTGCCTCTCCTTAGCACATACCCACCACCCCCAGAAACTCAGCATTACACACTCCTTGAAAGTCCTCTGAGCGTTACTGGAAGGTGATGGTGTTACAGTGTCTTCCTTTGGCCCCATACTGGCCCTACTGCCCTGGAGCGAGGAGGAGCGGAGGAAGGCACTGGGCGCTGATCCAGCGGGCCCAGGAAACACTGCCATATAAGGTGGGAATGGAGTTCGGAGCAGCAGCCCAGACTGACCGTGACAGGGGATAAATTACCAAGTCCCGTGGCCAGCCCATGGAAAGAGCACAGCTCACAGGAACAATGGGAGGAAGGGAGAGCAGAACGCACGTAGGGAACAGCCCGCTTTAAAATGCCAAGCATGAGTAGTTTGAAGTATTGTTACTATTTTGGGCAAAAGCAAAGACAGTCCTGCCTTTGCCGAGAGACAGCTGGAGGAGGCTAAACAGGAAAAGCTCCATCACAGCCGGACTCTCACCTCCAGCTCCTGAAACAGGGAGCACTGAACGACTGTTACACACTTCAGCAGGGACCAGAACAAAGCCTCCAGCCAGCCCTTGCCCACAGAAAAGTGCCCACAACTGGGAGAGCATCGCACAGCACAGCAGCCAGATCCTATTTTAAGGCTTGATACATACAAGGGCACCGAGTCTCGTAAAATGGTGATGCAGTTCGGCATCTTGGTCACACCAGTTCAGCTCACTTGAGGAGTTTGTCCTATATTTCAGAGCGTGACCTTGAGGTGTACAGCAGCTCAGGCAGGGTCAGCAGAGCGCTCCCTCACAGCAAGCCCTGGCCCTAGGGCTTTGGCTGGACATCCAGTAAAGCCCTCCCACACACCAGATGCAGTGAAACTCAGCTTCTGGAGGCTTGCTGGTCTAATGCATTCCTCCCAGCCAGCTACCCACCCCTCTTCCCAGGCTTGAGTCAGCACCTAGGCTGGCCTCTGCTCAGGAGGGCCCTGCTCACAAAAGGACGGAGAAGGCAGCAACGCACCCCAGCAACGCTAAAGGTAAGCCAGACTCTCTCACGGGGTAGAGAGGGCAGAGGCCAGACAGACAGACGCACTGCTATGGCAAGAGAAAGGCAGCAGCAAGACGAACCTCCCTCTGGCCAGCCTCATCGGTGTTCTGCACAGACTGACACTGCAGGGGCGGTCACAGATGGGGGCAGCTTTGGCTTCAGCAGATGCAGCAAGCAGACTGCTCTTTCCCCAGCACCTGGGTTTCCAGGGTCTCTCGTCCTTGCTCTGCCACACCTCAGCTTCCTGGGATTTCTGAAAAGCAGCAGCTCCTCCTGGGCAGCTGGCCCGGGTCCCAGCCCACACCCACACTCCACCCCAGCCATTCTTTCACAGGGTGGAGCCACTTTCACAACAGGAGCCTTGACACATTTCCTGCCCTGAGCACTGCTCTACCAAAGCACTTGGAAACAATCTGCCATCTGCTACATCAGCACACTACTATCACCCTCTCCCCCTAACACACAAACCTGCTACACCAGCTGCTTCTCCCAGCCCTGCCTCCAACCACACTAGGCAGGACCAAGCACCTGGAACAGCTTCTGAGCACGGCAAGCCAGGAAAAACAAGAGGGCAGAGCCATTTCTCCTTCTGTTGGTTTATTTGTGACAGAAGAGCAGCCCGCTCTGACAGGGCCTGGCTCCTTCACCTCGTCCTCAAGGCCACCAGCATGGTTTTGGTTACAGCCAGAGCAGGTGATGGGCACCAGGCCCAGGAGAGCTGCTGCACTGCCCTGCTGAGGGGCAGAGTGCACCTTCACCCAGGCCCAGTTGGATCCACAGAGGCAAGAGGTGCTCACTATTACACCACAGCAGGGCACGCTGCAGCCATCCTCCGCTGTGCTCACACTGCACCAGAGCAGGGCTGGTCCCAAGCAGGAGAGCCTGGGAGCTGAGTCTAGGGGCAATTATTGCTCAAGTCTTGAGTTTGCAGGAATGGAAGTGGTCCAAGGCAAGGCTGAGCTTGGCCTCCCCCACTCTGGAGCAAGCCACCAGCTGCCATACAGGATCAGGTAAGTGTGGCTAAAGCACACACCAAGCACCCAGCCCAGGCACAGAAAGGCAAGGCAACCTGGGCTTATTGTGTGGGGGGGAGGCATTTCAGGCTGTCACAACCCCTGCTGTGTACTAGGCACAGGGCATGGGTACTGTACTGGGCAGGTCTGGGCCCTCACGTCCCATACGTGCTGCCCCTACATTCTCCACAGCCACCCTGAGCACAGACACACCAGGGCAAGACCCCCCCACCCAGGCACACAGGGACCAGAAGGGACATGCAGCACTGTGGCATGGAACAGGGTGGCACAAGGCATGGTAGAGCAGGAGCACTCACGCTTGAGCTGGCAGCAGCAAGCAACCAGGGGGAAGTCTGCTCATCCACACAGGCTCTGATGAGCCGGGGAAGAGGAGAGGGCACCAGGGCAGGGACCGGTCTCTTCTTTTGGTCCTACTCAGAAGGAAGTGGCCCCCAGGCAGAAGGGCCAGATGTAGGCACTTGGGGGAAGTTCCTTTGGAAACACTGGAATGGGACTGCAGCCCTGCAGCTGTGATGCAGGCAGCTGCCTCTCTGCTCAGCTACACCGAGAAACAGCATGAGCCCTCCCAGGAGCAGGAGAAGTTGCCCATGGCTGCTCAGAGCAGAGGGGCTGGGCATGCAGACAGAGGACAGCAGGGCTGGGCACAGGGGTACAACAGTCTGTAGGCACTTGACTTGGCTAGTAGCACCCAGGAGCAGGGGAACAGGTCCCAGCTGCCTCTGCCCCGGGGCTCTCATTGGCTCTGGGAGGGTCTTGCCCTCTAGTTGGCTTTGACCTTGCCGTTGGTGACAGTGCCATTCTCATGGATGCTGCTACCGTTCTGCTGGGCTGCTTGCTGAGCCACCCTGGGCAACCGTTTGCCCTTGGTGTAGGACTGGTACCAAAAGTTGGAGAAGAGGATGAAGAAGATGGTCCCGTAAATCCAGATGAGGTGGATGAAGATGGGGAACTGGTACTGGCAGCTGGGCATGAAGTAATACTGGGAGATGTGGACAGAGACAATCACGAACTGTGCCTGGGAACAAGGCAGAGCAGGAACAAGTTATTTGTGGGAGCAAGCTCAGGGATCCCACTAGAGACCTTCTTTCTAAATGAAACCAACAGGCTCCTTTCCCATTCTGAAGCAGAGGTGCTTATGGTGAGGCACAGTCAGCAGCAGCTGGAAGAGGCTGGCACAAGCATGTGTCTCTCACCCTCCCCATGTGGCTGCAGCCCAGGGGCAGCAGGCTGAGCAGCACCCACTCCCTAACCAGGCTGGCAGGGGCTACCAGAGGCCTACAACAGGCCAGAGCTGCTAGAAACCCAGAGAGAAAAGAAAACTAGATCTGCTGGCTGCACCTTTCACAGGTACAAGGGCTGGGCTGCCCCTGCTATCAGAGGCTGAGGGCACATGCTCTGCTCCACAGCACAGACTCACCAGCTGGATGGCCGTGATGTGCTTCTTCCACCACAGGTATTTCTGAAAGGCAGGTCCTGCTGCTGAGAGCCCATAGTAGAAGTACATGACAACATGCACCATGGAGTTGATCATGGCATGGAATGAGCCCATTCCCCCTGTTAAGACAGATTTTCATTAGCATAAGTCAATCCTCCACAGCAATTAGCACTACAAGGAGCTCCTAAGAACCCAGCAGGGCTAAAATACCCTTCTCAGCATGCTGGGGCTAACCCCTTTCTCCCAAGCTGTGAATCCAGTTTTCATCTTACCTGGACCAAATTTTGCTCCCCACCACCAGCTCCAAGGCAGAACAGAGTGATGGAAGAGGTGCAGGAATGTGACCTGTTCATTCTTCTTCCGCAGGACAAAGATCACCTGCAATTGAAAGCCCAACAGCATTAAGGACCTGCAGCCCTGGGAGCAGCTAGAATAGGCTGGACCACTAATTCAGTGTCTGATCTCAGCAACGCCTCCCCCACCAAGCTCACTGCCATTACACATTAGGTCACCCCATAGCTTCCAGAGCTATAACATGCCAAGAGTGGCTTTGCAATAGCCCAGAGTGGCAGTGATGCCAGACAGAAGCACTGGTGGGTCAGACTGGAAGGGCTTAAGAAAGCACCTACCCCAGCACAGTGCCCCAACTCCCTGCCCAGCAAGCAGTGACAAGGCTTCCTCAGCAACTCACTCACCGTGTCTGTCAGTTCGATGAACTTGGAGAAGACAAAGAGCCAAGCAACACTCACCATCTGTAACAGAAAAGGTTAACACTAGAGACCCACCTCAGCCTGAGCACGCCCAGTGACCAAGGGTCTCCAAGCACCCAGTAACCCTGGGGTGAAACCAAGAGCCAGGGACTGTGACAGAGCCAAGAGTCTGAGGCCTCTACCTCAGGAGAGGCAGGCAGCTGTGACCTTGCTGTCTGAACACAAGCACTAAAGGCCATCCCCACTTAACTGCAAGAGGGACGAGAACTCACCCTGAGGGCCTTGGGGTCCTGTGAGAAGTCCACAGGGTCACATCGCCAGGTGTACCCAGTAAGCCACCCTGCCATCAGGAACTGCAACAAGAGCATCATCAGGGTGAGGTCCAACACATCACCCTCTGTAGTTCCCAAGCCCGGCGCAGAAGGGCAGGGAACAGCCTGCAAAAGGGCTGCCCATCACCCAGGCAGCCTGCATGAACTGCTTTGTGTGTGCCACACAAAACCTACTGTCAACAACTCACCTCATAGACTATGTAAAGTGAGAGTCCCACCAGAAAGAAGTTGTATAGCACCATGAACTTCTTCAGGTTTAAAGGCTTCCTATTGGCCATTAGCCGGGGACCCAAGGATAGTACGAAGTAGACATATCCCAGAAGGATGCCCAACACAAGGAATGGGGACTGCATCAGTGGATAATCAGCAATGCGGGGGTCTGCAGAGAGAGACACAATGCAGGACAGTTAGCATCCACACCCCAGTCTGCTGCCAGCAATGCTACTGCCAGAGTGGAGGAAAAGCCGTGGCCACCCTGTTCTGCTAGGAGAGGAGTGCAGGTCGGGGAGCAGTCAGGGAGCAAAGGCTGGTGAAGCCAGCCAAACTCAGCAAGGTACAGCCTGAAGCCGTGCAGCAGGGCAGCCTGAAAGCCCACTGCCCAGGAGGGTGTAAGTGTCCCAAAAGGGCCTGCACAGTCACTGAGGCAAGAAAATCTTGTAACAGCCAGTCCAAAAAACCCAGAGCTGCGTCTGTGTCAGGGCAGAGGGGGATGCAGACCCAGACTGCTTCAGGAACAACAGACCACCTCCCTGTGCCCATGGTAGTAAGGCATGTCATCAGCCCTGCAGGCTGAGCAAAGTCAGAAACTCACCTGCTTTCTTCATGAAGTCCTGATACATGGTTACAATCCCCTCCATGGTGGTGGCAGTATCTCTGTGGAGAGAGGAAGGGCAGATCAGGCCGCTGTTTTCCCCAGGAGGGCACCCTGCAGAGCAGAACCCTGTAGATCAGCAAGTCTCAAGCATAGCTTCAGAGGTAGTCATATGTTTCTAGCCAACATTACTCTCAGCTTATCACACACCGGCATCCACCTCCCAATTGAGCCACATGCTCCCCACTTCTCACTGAGCCTGGCCCTCTCTCCCCAGCTCTGCTGAGAACTCCACCATCCACCACCAGCAGTCTTTCCAAGGCAGGATCCTAACACTTCAAGCCAGCCAGGAAAGCTTACCAAGCTCAGAGCCCTATCTCCAGCCCCTTATTCTTGCTCCCACAGTACAGGCTCAAGCATTATTGCCCACAACCACCATGATATTGCCAACAACCTTGCCACCCATAGCCACTGCTCTGCCTGACCCTGGTGCGAGGTCTCCAAGGGAGACGCACAGCCAGCCCACACTCTCCACCGAGCAGTGCCTTTGTGATCAGCTTTGGGCTCCTGCCCACCAATCCCCACCAGAGAAGCAACACAGCATCAATGGCAGACCCACTGCATGAGGCAGGAGAGCCATCAGTTCAGAAACAGACAATAGTTTCTGGTGTGAGAGTTCCTGGTTTCGTATCTTGCACAAAACCCTCCTGACAAGAACTGCCACCCCATAAACCAGCACTTCAGAGGCTACGTACATCCTACTTGGCAATAACATTTCCACACTTCTTCCAGACAGGGGACAGTATTCCCAGGTACCAGAGGGAGTTGCAGGAGAAGGTTATAAGGCTGCAAGAAGGACTGGCACTCCCCGCACTTGCTCAGCCTCACTTAGAGCACACACCAAACAGCAATCCAGACAGACACTCTCCAGAACAGCAGGAAGAGCCCAGGCTCTTGCTGCCACAGGCACATTTGAAACACTCTCACCCAGCACCCTGTGCTCTCCAACTTCTCCCCAGCCCACAGGACACCAGAGCAGCAGGAAGGGAGGCAGAGCACAGGCCCAGCCTCACCCATCTGCAAGGCAGGCATTTCCCATAGCTGCTACCAGACACTCCACCTACCTCTTCCTCCAGGAAGGTGCACAGGAATCACTGCCCACACAGAGGCCTGGGGAAACAGGTCCCCAGCCCAGTCTCCCCAGGAGATTTATTGCTGCTGACAACAGAAAGCACACAGCCTCTCCCAGACCAGCAGACAGGAGGCTGAAGCTAGAGTAACCTTCCTCCCAGTAAGGTCCCACCTGGGAGTATCCAGCAGCCCCTGCCACCTCCAACCCTCACCAGCCAGCAGCAGCATCCCTCCTTCAGCTTCACAGCAAGAGGAAGAGCTCAGTAAAGTGCTCTTTGCTCTAGCTGGGACCCCGGTGGCACTGCAGCAGACACTACCTGTCTAGTGCCACCATGCACCTCCATGACAGACTTTGCTGGCAGCGCTCTTCACAGCGGCCCAGCACACATCATTCTGGCTCACCGTTCTCTGCAAACCATATTAGTGTAGCAACAGTGCTGGCTCTGTGCCTGCCCAGTCATACCCCGCGTGCTCCACCGAACTGAGGAGTGCCACCCAACCTCTCTGCAACAGCAAGGGGGTGGAACAGGTCTCCCCTTTCACCCCCTGAAGTACCCATCCCTCCAAGCCGGGCTCCTGCACAGCCACGCACACCAGGGAGAGCCCGAGAAGTTTTGCTGTGCTACAGAAAGCACAGAAGACAGCTCAAGCAATAGGGCAAAACCCACAAAGATCCCCACACCTCAGAAGCACCAGCAGCAGAACAGATGCTCACCTTCCCAACCCAAGGTTTCAAGGGGTTTAACTGCAAGTAATACTCACTTATAGTGTCACCGTGATACAAGTAATATTTAAGGTCCTGGGTACTGCCAAGATTATCCAATCTCCACATGCAGCAGAGGCCAAAAAAGCATAGCAGGAACTATAGCATCTCTGAGAGCCACTCAAGGCACCAGCTGTGGGAAACGCAGTAAGTACACGTTCTGAAAGCTGCTGAGCTTTATGCTGCTTTAATGGCTAAGAGCAAGCTCTAAACTTGTCTGTCTAGTTTCAACTTTCAACCACTACATCCAGCTACACCTTTATTTGCTAGATTGAGGAGCCCTCAAGAGTTAGTTCCCAGCACAGGTACCTGACTATTCAAGCTCTGTGTTTATCTTATCAACCTGAATGAGTCAGCCTTACTACAGGTCTAGGGCAGAGGCAAAACTCCTGCGGAGTACTTGCCTATTTTGGGGAGGCTAGGATGAGAAGATAGTTATCAGTCTCCCACAAGCTCAGAGCTGTATCACACTTCAGGGAAACACTTGAGCTCAGGCACTATGGATCTTTGCTGACCCTGATGCCAGCAATGCTCCAGAAACACTGGCCAATTAGGACCCCAAGTCAAAAGAATTTGGGGTTCCAGGACACCGGGGACTTGGGTGAGAAGACTCACACAGTTTTGCCCTGACAGACCTGCTGAAAGCTGCACAGAGCACACAGAAGACAAGGGTCATCCTTGGCAGCAGCCCTGAAGCCAGACAACTATCCCCCCAAGCAGAGGGAAAAGGCCACCTCAACCCAGCACTAGCACAGAAGGCCCCCCCAGTGTGAACAGCAACAAGTCCCTCTTACTGCTGTGCCTTGTGAAGCACCTCCAGCACTCCTACTGCCATACAGGCTACAGGAAGAGGGGAGGCATTGGCCTTATCCTGAACATGGGCTCTGGGTGAGCACCAGGACTTCTGCCAGGGCAGAACTAGCAGGATTATGCTACCAGCACTTATGGAAAGGACCTATGCATTTTTCACAGCTTCTCTAGGCAGAATAACATCCTGCTGCACTCGGCTAACAGAGAACCACATCTCCAGGGAACCCCCTGCAGTCTACAGACCTTTGCAATACCTGGTATCCACACTAGCATGCTACATGGTCCTGCATTAGACAGTGTGCCTTGCTCCGTGAGCAGATGCAAGTATGTCTCACCCTCCTCTGTCTCCCAAGGGGCAGCCACTGGCCTTGAGGTGCTGGCAGTTGAGCTGCCAAGGTGGAGCTGCAGAGCAGGCCCAAGCATCACCTTCACTAAGCAGGAGGATTCAAAGTACACTGGCCTGCGTGATCCACAACAGCTCCATGCCAGCCCTTCTGCTGCAGGCAGGTGTTTTTCAGCACAGAGCAGCAAGTGTCTGGGAACCTGAACTGACCCCTGCCATTTCCTCTGCGCACAACACCAGCACTTGATGTCCCTCTGCACTTTGAGAGGGGTTCGCCATCCAGCCAGGCATCCGCTCTTACTACCTGCCACACTGCACATAACGCAGGTGTTCACAGCTCAGCAGTTGGTATCTGTCTTCCCTGCACAGGGGAGACACTCTCCTTTTGACTCCTCCTGGGCAAGGAATTGGGAGGAGACGGGGAACCCAAAGCTGTGCCTTCAACAGCTGAAGAGAAGTCAAGCAGACAGGTCCAAGCATCTCAAAGCACCAAGAACCCTTGGGGCCCAAACACACCCTGCACAATACCTAGAGACCTTGCAACACATCTCCTTCCACCTCTCACCAACAGGGAGTCGCTTCCCCATCTCAGCAAGAAAGTTCCCACTGTTTGTAAGCCAGAGCACCAGGCCACATTCTGTCCCAGTAGCCAACATCAAGGATTAGATACTTGCTTACACCAGGCAATGTGCACACTGCGTATTTCCAGCAACCTATACAGCTAATTAGTGCAACTTCAGCAAGAACAGCAAGGCCCTTTATAACCAGCCCCAGCAACCCAAGAGTAGTCAGACCACAACACTGAACTGCAACACTGACAGACCAGAGCTCAACCCAGTTTTGTTAACAGCCTCACAGGGCACATCCCTCCCCACACAGTAGCCACCTGCGAGGAACAGACTCAGCCCCAGACATCCAACACCCAACACTCCTACCCCATCAGCATTCGAGTCACAGATCAGTCCTGTAGTAACTGAGAAAGCAAGCCACCCTAATCTCACCACTAGTTTAATTACAGGCAGCACCAAAACAGTCTGGTAGATGGCCACAGAGCTGTCACCCCAGGGAGGGCTGGCACAGAGCCCTTGCTGAACTGGCTAAAGCAGGCCTGGCCCCTACAGGGCTCCCAAGGGAGCCGCAGCCCTCAAAGGTCAGGAGATAACCAGCTGGCCAGCGAGGAAAGCAACCCTCATCCCTAACCCACAAGCTGGCAGCAAGGCTTGCTGCCCAATACAGCTCCGAGCTCCAGTCTCACAGGAAGAGGCATCTCCTCAGCCAGCTCCCTACCACTGCACCTGCCCAGGTTCCTAGAGCTCTCAAAAGTCATTGCAGGGTCCAGCAAGGCCTGCATGCAGCTCCATGCACACAAGGAGCATGCCTCCCAGCAGAGCTATAGGGAATGTAGCACTCTTCCCAGCTGTTGCTGTGGAAGAGTGGGACTGACCAACCTAGGGTCTGGTAGCCACAGACAGGGCTCCACACAGCACCCACTGAGGCTGGCACCTCAAACTATCACCAAGAGGTGTCAGTCAAAGCTCCAAAAGAAGCTTTCCTGAGCTTATGCACAAGTGAATCCAGGAGGACAAAGAGCATAAAATCATGTCTGCCCTGAACAACACAGGAGCAGCAAGGCAGACAGAGCAAGATGAAAGGGAGAAGCTTAGCCAGCCCTGAGCTGCAGCAGCACCCTCTTTTTCATGAAATCCGCAGCAGGATTGCTCCAAGACTGAAGTTTACTGTGAAGCAGAGAAAACTGGATTTGGCTCCCCTCCTTCTGCCACTCTGCACCCAGGTGAGAGGGGCCTGTAACCAGCGAGTGCACATTCGCTTCACACACAGCATCTTGGGACACCGGCTCAAGTATATACAGCAGAGAACAATCAATAGGAGAGCTGTGTTCAAGTACATCTGCATTACTGGAAACAATTTCAGCCGTCCCACTGAAGACTCAGTTAAGGCACTGTTATCCACATGATACTAAAGTCAGTTTTCTCTCAGGAGAAAAATCACAGCCTAAGAAAATGCCTGTGCATCGGCTTACATGGCACACAAGACCAGTCTGGCAGCAGAGCACAAGCCACTGTTTCAAGCGTGGAAAGCCATACCAGCAGATTAGGGCAGAGCAGGAAAGTAGAGCTCTCCTGGCCTGGCATTTCAGCTTTGAGGGCTCAGCCAGACTCTCTGATCAGAGTCTGAAGAGAACTAGTCCCAGAACTCTCAGCCCACAATATAGCTATAGAGTCTACAAGGCAACTTCATGATAACACCACCAGGTAAGTTCTCCTACTTGAATCACATGTATTTGTCACTTCCTCTGTCTCATCTACTTCATGCCAAGTGTCAAAAGATACGGCTAACAGCCCGGTACCATATGCTCTGCATCAGCATAGTTTGAAGGCAGTATAGGGTGACAGCATTCAGAAAGAAGAGATGTAAACTCAAACGCTTGATATGCAACAGCTCTCGCAAGAGCTACCTTTGCAGCTGGTGCAGGAGGCACACTGGCTCCAAGGAGCAGGAAATGACCTGCCTGAAGTTGAGGAGTTTCCTCATCTTCATCAAGTGTGTGTTCATACCCTACCACCATCTCACACGGTGGCTGTGAAACCCTGAGGCCTTTGGACGGCATCCTGTAAACAGAGATTAAGCTCTCCCCTTCCCATGCTTGCTGGAAGCAGGGAGAGAAAGCGGAGACTCCCAGATTAGCAAGCAAGCTCTGCAGAACCTGGGCAGTCGGCGTGGTGCCCTGCAAGCTTTCAGAAGTCCACCTCAGTAGGGTACTGGTAACAAGGCAGGTAATTAGACTTCAAGGTCCCACAAGAGCGTATGTTGCAGTAAAGGGTCTATATGCACAGCACACTTTTTTCAGGGACAGCACCTCCCCAAGCTGATCAGGCAAGCTGTTAGAGTAGTCCTACTCCTTATCACATCAAACACTGATGGCTGCATATTCAGGACACCAGTACCAGTAGAGATGAGAGCAGTCAGGGAAAAGGCAGCATTAGGCAGAAAGCCTGACACAGCAAGGAACAAAGGAGTAAAGTAGTGAATGAAGAAAAGAACAGAGGGTGGTACTTTCCTACAGAAGTGGAAAATAAGGTATTTCCTTTCCAAGCTAAACACAGAGCTGTATCCACTCCTTCACACAGCACTAGGGGAGGGGGAAAGGAGGTGGAGATGGCTGGGCTCCCTCTCTGAAGTGATGGTACCCAGCAGCCCCCCAGGGTGCACAGGAGAGCACCCAGGAAGGACAGAACTAAGCCGGTGACTGAGGACAGGCAGGGTTAGACCAAGCAGGGCTGGCTCCCCACACCTGCTCCTAGATATAGGTCAAGCCTTCCAAAGCCCTCTAGCAGAGGAGCACAGAGCAATCCTATCTGGAGGTAGGACAGAGCATTCGTCTCTGTGGTTTTAATCATTATGCAAGCGCCTCACTACAAGGCTTCACCTCTGTTCCCACAGCAGTGTCTGTAATCATTACTGTGTAATGATTACTGTGCTCCGTCCCATCCAGGCCTGTGCATTAATTGGACAGGCACACCAAAATGAGATGGACATTAAAAGCCTACAACACAAGATGCAAAAAAGGAAAGACTCATAAAATGCCTTCAACAGCTCTATTTGGCTAACTCAAGAAGCTCAAGTGTGACCCCAGAGACACTTCTCATCAAGACAAGGGATCACTGCCTGGTATTCACTGTGACATCTCCTTTGGAACTACCCTCTGCACCAAGAAGGCACTGCAGTCACACAACCACCTCCTAACAAGAGAAAGGGGGGTTCTCCGACAATACTAAAGACATCAGACTCCAGCAGCACAGTATATGGACCACAGACCCCAAAAGGCATAAGACTTAATAGATACCACCTTTAACAAGGTTCACAGTCCTCCAACACACCAAAAAGAAGCATTAGGCATGAATATCTCCACACAGATATAGATGGACTGCTCAGAGCCAGGGCTATTGCTCCCACTGCTGATCCTGTACAGACAGGGAAAGCCGCTCAGGGTTAATGTAGAAGCAGCAGAAGATATAAATCTGTATGTATACAGAGCAAATCTATTAAACCATGAGAGCAAGCTAGCTGATCTGATCCATGGGGCATGAGCACTCCTTGCAACAAGGTTGGAGAACTTGCTGCCACAGTGAGAGCTTACCACCCTAAGCCATCCCACAGGGAAGAACCCACCAGAAATTAAATACCCTGTGAGACGCTAAGGGAAATCAAGAGCCATCAGACTCAGTTACCACCTCCACCAGCCCCAAGCCACTAAAGTCTCAGATAGCATCCAAACACAGGTCTGCTGGTGGGGGGCTGGCTGTGGCAGCTACAACCTGTCATCTGAGCAACAGCAGCCCCACAACTCCTGCAGGGAAAAGCTCTGGCTCCTGGGGACAGGCTCCTCCCTGTAGGAGCCCAGGCTGCCTCACCTGTTTGACTGGCAAGAACCTGACTTTCCAGCCCAAGTACTCCCACCATCTGACAGCCAGTAGGGCACAAGCTAGCACAAATCCAACATGAAGCACAGAAACACAGAAGATCTCTTGTGCCATCACAGGCACCACTCCCAATACCTCCTGCAGGCTTCTTCCTAAAGGAAGTATCTATCTCAGCCTGAGCGCTGACTGTGTTGTAACCCCAGCAGAAAAGGGGAAGACCTTCACCCACAATCTTCAAGGACAGTGCCAAGCCAAGCATGCAGCAATGCACTCACTGCTGATACCAGCTTCAGAGCTTCCTGGGAATGCAAAGCCTTTATCCAGCAGGAGAGAAAGGAGATACTACACACCTTGAATGAGCTCACTTATTTTCACCTCCAAAACATGGCATGAAACACCTTTAGGTCAAAGTTTTTACTCTCCTAGCCTCAGTTTTAACAGTACTTTCTGTCATATTACATTTCTGCCCCTGAAGGACCATATGATGCCCCCCACATCTAAAAGACTTTCAGGAAACAGAGGTGAGAATATGATGCAGGGCAGGACCGTGGAGGCTCAGGCTGTGTGGGCAGCATGGCTTAATCCCCACAGCAAGAAGATGCTGCAACAGCTGGCATCATGCTACTTCTCAAAAGAACAGGCTGTCAGCAGCAGATGCCACCCATGAGCTAGAGGGACTTCCCAGGAGAGATAAGACACAGCAGTCTCAGTCCCCAAGGGCTCAGCCAATTGTTCAACTCTCTAAACCATCCTCAAGAAGCTGTCCAGCAGGTCTGGTGGGAAGGTCAGTTCCATCCAGCTAGGAATCTGCCCTGGCTGCATTCTGGCAAAATAAAAGGTGGTCAATTTGGGGAGGCACAGCAGGATGGATGCACTACTGCACAGGCAATCCTGGCCTCCAAGATGGGAAGAGATGCTCTGAAGGAATGCACTAGCAGGGAAAGCAACCAGTATTATCCCACACTGCCCACTGAGCATGGCAGGGGTATTCATTTCACTTCTTCCTGCCCTCAGAATTCCAGAGCCAACCTGGTCAGTCACAGGGAAAGCACCTGACAACCCCACTGCAAGACACAGCCTGGGTACTGAGGCATACAGACTGCTCCCCAAAGCCTCCCCTCCCACCACAATGCCTGTGTATTTATGCTGTCTCCTTTAGTCTGCTGCAGAAGTCAGAAAGAAGCAGCTTTCCTAACTGCCTCTTCAGTACAAGAGAGGAACAGGCCCACTTAAGAGACATACAAACTAAGTCCAGTACAGCCTGTGGAAGGTCAGATGAGGGTTTGGCCATGGTTATTAAACCTGACCTTGCCCAGCAAGTGCAGACCCTGGTGCATGACTGCACACCAGCCCGAGGTGAGCCTGCAACCAGGCTACTGCTGCCACCAGGAGGGTGACAGGGACCTCCTCCTCCTCCCACCGGCGTTCCTGAGCAAGGGCCAGGGGGAGGCCAAGCACCTACACCAGCCGGCACTCAAAGCTAACATTGTGTCGCAGCAGCGGGGGAGGCCTGGTACTGCCACCCTGCCCGGAGGAGGAGGGAAGAGCCATCTCAATGGTACATTGATGCTGAGGGCTGTGTAGGAGAAAGCTCTCTGGCCACCGAGCAGCCAGCACCGCTGCCGGAGGCTGCTCTCGCCCCGCCGCTGCACAGCCCCAGCAGACCACAGCCTTCCTCGGCCGTTCAGCATCCCCGCGGCCCCCAGCCAGGGGCGAGCCCGCCGGCCACACCGCCACGGAGGGTGCTGGGGAGCCAAGCACTGCCGGAGTCCCCGGGCAGCGCCCCAGACGGGCCGTACCCCCACCCGCAGCGAGGCGGCTCCAGCGCCGGCCCCAGGGCGCGCTGAGCCCCGCNGGAAGGGCCGCTGCCTGACACCCCGGCGGCTGCCGGCCGCGGGGAGGCCCCGCACGGCCACCGGGAGGGCTGGGCGGGGGGGGGTTAAGCCCCGGCCGCGGCCTGCCCCGCTGGAGCGACACGCCAGGACCAGCCACGGAGCTGGCCCCAGCCCCACCGGAGGCACCACCCCGGCGATGCCGGTCCCCTTCCCTGAAGCTGCGCAGCCGCCAGATCTTGAGCCAGAGCGGAAAGAAACCCCTGGCCGCGGGCCCATCTCTGCCAGCAGCAGGGAGGCAGCCCGGGCACAGCCAGGACGCTGTCCCCAGCAGGGACACTGGGCAAAGACCTGCTGGGCCAGAGGCCAGGGTGTTTGTGTCCTGGGGCACAACCAGCCAGGACAGTCCTCCCTCCTGGCAGGCTGGGAAAGCATCCCGAGCACAGCACTAAGACAGTACACAGGGGATGGCTCTGGCACACAACTGCCCCTAAGGAGGACAGCCCAGCTGCGGGAAGGGAGTTATGTCCCTCCTCTGGGCACCCCAGCGGGTGCTCTGGGCAGCACTGCAGCTCCTCACACCATCAGGACCCAGCCGCTCTTAAAAACCACTTCAACAACACAACGTGGACTCCACTCATCTTCCTCCTTCTGACACAGGCAGGCCTGCACACTGAGGGCCTGTCACAAGGACCCACGCTACTGTTAGAGCTATTCCCTCCGCCTCCAGGGGGGTGACAGCCCCCACCAGTGCCTTCCTGGCCTGGTGGCAGCCGCACCCAGCCTCACCACCTGCCAAGGCCATGTCGCAACACCCATCCCGCCCATCAGGCCACAGCCACCCCAGACTCATCCCTCCAACGCTCTGGCAAGGGGGGCACCACCCACCCCCACCCGTGCCCCAGAGCATCCCGGGTGACAGAGACACAGGAACACACACAAGCCTCCTCCAGGCAGGTGCCAAACCCCGCACAAGGCCTAGCAGGGGCAGGGCCCACCATTCCTGACAGGCAACACTTCCATCCCAAAAGCAGCTAAACCCCACTGAGGCCTCAGCGCTCCCCTGGGAAACACCAGGCACTCCCAGCCCAGCCCCACCAAGCAGGGCAGGACCCAGCACCCACCATCCCGATGGGGTCATCGTCCCCACTCCCCAGCACCCACCGCCGCAGCAGGAGGGCCCGTTCCCCCCTTCCCACGTGTGCACAGCACCCCACGGCCGCACCGACTCACCACCAACCGCACCCGCACTACCCG
>VXBO01003127.1:629154-651926 GCA_013400135.1 Rhinoptilus africanus | reverse complement strand
TATCTGGGGAGACCGAGGGGGTGGAGAGGCAGCAACGGGAGGGAAAAAAATTGGAAAATGGCTGGGAAAAGGCTGCGGGTGTGGGTGGGGTGTGTGTGGGTTGGCTGGAGGGTGGTGGTGAGGGCATGAGGGACATGGCGGAAGGAGGGCCCTGGTGTCGCTCTCAGTGACCTCTGCTTTGCCTGGTGGTCGTGAGGTGGAGCTGGTCCTGTCCAAGTCCAGTGGTGTCTTGACATCTATTTCAAGTGATAGTCCCTGTCTGCCTGGGGGTCCCCCCGTGGTGGCCACTGTCCACCTCGGCAGGTGAAGCAACATCATGGTGGGCAGAGAGGCCCAGCAGGGCCTGCATCACCATCTGCATCCTGGTCACTCACAGGTGGTGGCACACACACCTTCACAAGAGCTCAGCGTCAACGGGAAACCCTCAGCTTGGATGGTTTAGGTGGACTCTTCCAGCCTTGCACTTTTAGGAAACAACCAATTCCAGATCAATAAACAAGCACATAATGCTCTTTTTTTCCCCAATGGCACCGCGACAGCTACCACCAGCATTTGGAAACACAGGACAGAAGGACACCCCAGAGACAAGTCTGACTGCATGCTGTTTCCAGCACCACTTCATCTTGTGTTGTCTTCACAGACTTAGCAAGCTCCATCTTAAAAAGTGGCTGGGCTTTACTCGCACTCGTCTGATCTGAAGATGGTTTCAGAATTCACTATTCTAATTGTTAGGAATCACCTTCTCATTTCCAGCTTAATTTGATGTACGGCCATTTGTTCCTGTGCCAATGTTGTCTTTTATCTCACGTAGGTCCTTGCCTTGGTATTTATGCTCCAATGTATTTGTAGACAGAATCATCTCCCTCTCAGCCATTACACGGAAGGCTAAACAAGTTTTTCTTACTCGCCGGCCTGTCCCTGTGCCTAATGCCATGGTAACTCTTCTGTCCACGCTGCTGTTCGAGTCTCCTGAAGACAGGCGCCCAGGAGTGGTCACAGACCTTGCGCTCACCTGGTGAGAATTCCCCATCTGCATACAGCCAGGGCTGCGTTTGCCCTTCTCAGTCGCACTTTGCAGTGACAGCTCAGAGTCACTCTGTGGCTGGTTACTCCTGTAACTCCTTGTCTTCAGGTACTCGTAGCTCACAAAGTCCCCCAAATGAGGTAAAGAACTGCACTCCTCGTGACATTCATGCCTTTTTTTGGCGGTACGGCATTCCTTTACTTGCCAATGCACCACAACATTCTGATTTTGTCAGATTACACCTACTATTTGTGCCAGTCCTTAAGGAAATCAGTTTATAAGAACATCCACAAAGTACCTCAGTAGTAACCTTCTTTCTGTCCTCATATGCTCCCTTTCACCAGCCTCTGCTTTCTTCTTGACCTTAACTAGTCCTTCCCACATGAAATTCCTGTGCTTTTTTCTGCCCCAACATCCACCAAGGTTCCCAGTTCCTTCCCTGGAGTCCACGCAGGGCCTATAGCTTTATAGAAAGGATTTTTTTAACTATCAGGTTAGTCAGACATAATAGACTAGATTTTATCCCACTTTCCATTTCCTGTCCATGCGCTGCATTACTCTTTAATTGAATACTATTAACATCAGACTGGCAGGCCTGCAGCTGTCTCGATCATTCTTCCTCCCTCGTTAAGTATAGGCATCAGTCTTATTTGCTATTCTTCACTTCTTTTGGGTTCTCCTTTTATTTTGCACCATTCATCTATTTTTAGTTGATTTGTGGTCCAATGTTGCTGTGTTGTTTGTCATGAAATGAGAGATCACCAGTGGATTCCTTCCCACTCTCTACTAGATAGTTTTCCACCTCATATCCCACATCTCATAGTTTTCTCCAAGCATTCCTTCTGTCCTCTGGATCCACCCTTGCTGGCAGGCTTGTCAGGCTCTAGCAATGAGCCCCAAATTGCACAGCCCAGCCTCTTCCTGCTATTGGAATAAATTTCCAGGTCACCCTATACTTTGTTCTGCTCTGGATGCAATTTCTTTCTCCTCTCTCTCTCAGTCCTTGACTCTCGTTCCCTGTTGCGCCTGCTGTCTCCACCATTTTTCCCATGGGGTATTTGCTCTTTGGTTTTCCCTTGCTACTGCATCTTCTGTTTCTCTCCTTAATTCTCTGACACATCAAATATATTTTTCTGTTTTATTTCTCCTCTATTAGTTGGCTTTTCTTTTCACACTCACTTGCTTTGATGGGTTACCCTTGTCTGCATGCCTGCTTATTTTACTGCTTATGCTCAGCAGGCATTTGCAGTTCCTCGGTGTTCCCCATTCCCACCACATCCCCGGAGCTGCAGCAGCCTGGGCAGAAGCTCCAGCTGGCATGAGGACCCTGGTCTGCCGGAGCACCCTGGCTGTGGGCAAGTGGATCCAGCGCAGTGCTGGCCCAGTCACAGCTAGCCAGAGGTCTGATGCAGAGTGCCCTTATAACCCTTGGGGACAGGCCTCCAGCAATCTGCCTCCTGTTGTGGATCTGTGTTTCTGCCTTCTGGCCACTTTGGAAGCAGAGTATCACGGGCACCCATAGTAAAGAAAATCCCTCAAAAATAAGGGAGATGAGGGCGAGGGAGACAAGGCCAGAGTGATGTGACCTGTTGAGTACAGCCTGATGTTCACAAAGGGTCTGGAGAGTGACTTTTATAAATGGATGATCTTCTGCTTACATCTTGAATCCTGCCTGCGTGACCTGAAATCTGGGAGAGAAGCTGTTTGCAGCCAGCCAAGCGTGTGGCTCTGGCTGCAGTCTGGACTGCTGGACCAGAGATGATGGTGTCACACGCCTGCAGGAGGGTGTCCTTCCTGCACCAACCACTCCTGCAGCCGGCAAAGCCCTTCAGGTCATTAACTCTTCACCTGCAGTTCAGGAAACAACCCGGCTGTTGTGCTCTCGGTCGCAGCAGCCTGGGCTGCACCGGGCTCCAGTCTGGGAGAACTTAAGCTTCTTCCTCCATTGCTTAACCTGGAGAACAACACACCATTTCCACTGTGGCTTTAGTGAGAGCCTTGCTGATCCTTCTCAACGCGGAGATCCGATCAGACGGAGGTGGGTGCGTGGCTCTGCACTCTTCTTTCCTGTTGTTCCCTCCACTAGTCCCTGTCTCCTGCTTTCTCCTTGCTTCTTGCAGAGCCAGGTGCGCCTCTCTTTCTCCTTGTTGCTCTGCCTTGGTGCAAAGAGCAGGCATGCACTAATGTAACTTGCTGAAGGCACAAAGATGGAAGCCATCATCACTGCAGAGGATTATCAGGCTATCAGATGGGAAGGTCTGGAGGAACCAAGCAATGAAAAAGGAATGAAGTTCAATGAAAGGTTATGACCTTAAGGATTAGTAACGATAATTTCTTCTGCATGCAATGCAAGGTGCTGGTGCAGTTTCTCAGTGTTACATCTCTTCTGGTTCCAGTCTTGAAGAGTGGCTTAGGATCACCGTGCAGCTGGATGGGGAAAAGGGGGGATTCTGCCCCTTCTGGTACTATGTTTCTCAGTTTTTATGACAGAGATAGAAATTCTCAAAATCCTGGCTTTCTGGGGAACTAAAATATCTTTTTGATCATGTCTGATTTATACAGTAAGTTTGTATTCTCTCATTCACTGAGCTTATAACTTTGAATTTATTTTTTTAAAATACTGAAAAATTGAATTGTGAGGTTTTTGTGGCAAAAATATTGACATTTTCAACTTGAAAAATCTGAAACATAATAAAAAGACCAAATTAATTTATTGAAATTAAACAAATATGCACTTGACCCTGTAATTTTGCAGTAATGTATTTGACATACATGGTTAGCAAATTCACCTACATTATTACACCAGGGGAGTGAAAAAAAGATTTCCAGATCCTCCCATGCTTTTCTGTTTAATCCTGAAAAGCCAGTGATTTTGCATGTGATCAGATAAAAAACACTGCATGTAAATTGGCTCTCTAATGTTGTTTAACTCTTCTGCCTTTCTCCTGAGGTTAGACCCTGAAGCACTTCCAACCACACATTACTGCTGCACACCTTCTCTGTGACTCCGTGATGAAAAATGACGAGATGATTATGCTAGCAACCACAAAACATACAAGAAATGCTTCTACAACCACCTCTGCCTATACTGAGAAAATAAAACAAGGCTTTCATGGCCACTAAAAGTGGAGGCAGATGACACTACTCGGAGCCTGAAAAACCATTAAATGCCATAATGTCAGTTTGTGATTTCAGCAAATGGAGATGGGCAGATAGGCCGTGCCCCAGCACACATGCTTTGCTAAGCTCAGGGTGATGTGCTGCCTCTTTCCACAGCTGATATCAACATTAAGTGGCTCACATTGTGCAAACTTTTGTCTGTTATTCAATGCTGATTACATCATCCTGTCAGTAAAGGCCAATTACCCCATCTCTATCAGTGTTGCCCTCTTCCCCTTCATCCAGAAGAAATACCTTCCGTCCTGGAATCTGAAGTCCTTAGAAGCCCCTCAAGCTACTAGGAAACAACTCACAACATTTCTGTAGCCAGCAGGCATGAAATGACCCCGCTGAAATCCCTGCTGTAACATGATGCTGTAGTTCTACTTTAAAACATCACCTGGAAAAAGCATACCATGAGATAAAAGGGAAGGTAGAAGCATCACCCAGAGGCTTGCAGGCACCGTGGTGGTGCGCGGGAGCACTGATGCTTTGATGGCAGACTTTCACCCTGGTGTGTTTAATTGCTGGACTTTGCCTGCCAGCCGGGGTGGGCAGCATGCATGACTGCGGTTTCCTGCCAGGACAAGAATTCTTTATCAGCTGCATAAAAGCCATCAGCCTCTCTGGCGTGAGTCCTGGCACTCACCTCTGTGGGCTGGCAGCATCACGCCAGAGAAGCGTGACACCCTGGGCTCCTCCGCAGACATACCAGAAGTCTCAGCCCACTCTGGACCTGCTGAAGTATCCCCATTTGTTCCTGTGGCCTATAGGATAACCTTATGGAATAGCAGTGCTTGTTGCACACCCGCACAAATCCTGGGTGGGGAGCAGGCAGCAGAGCCATGGCTGGAGCAAGGCACCTGTGGAGACTAAAAGCCTGGAGAAGCCCGTTCTTCAGTGCTTCTGCATGGCAGCAGCTGGGCCAGCAGGGCCAGCTCAAGGCCCAGAACAGACTGGCGAGAGGCTGGAAAGAGTCAGAAGGTTTGGGGACTTCAAGACGTGCAGCACAATAGGAGTCTAAGCAGAAGACCAGTGCAAGTGTTTGTGATTGTTGACATTCATCGTGCCATGGCAGAAAACCACGGCAGTTCTGTGAGCTCTGTCTCTGGTATGGACCTGAAAACTGCCCAGGGAGCTTTCAGGGCTGTCCCATAGGCACATGCTCCTGAAGAGAAAATGCATGGGATGGGAAAGCCCTGGTCCTTCTCATCCCCAGAATCTCCCTTTCTGTCTGAAGCCATTTCATTTTGTCTCCGTGATTTAGAGCCCACGGGAGTTGATCAGCTCCAGAAACCTGCCCCAGACTGCCTGGAGCCTGAGAGCGCAGCTTGGCAAAGTCGGGTGACTTCTCCACGCCCGGCAGGCAGTTGGGATTACAGTGAGATTTGGTGACTTGACACCCACGTGCCACGCTCCACAACCGCGTCCCAGGGCTGCCCTCCTAACGCGTGGTGCAGTGGTGCCACGCAGCTCCATCCAGCGAACAAAGCCAGAAGAAAAACCCCTCCCAAGTGCTCCAGGCTTTGCTGGAGGCTTTCCTGGGGAGACTTTGCCTTGGCTTGAAGTGGCCACAGAGTCCCGAGCAGAGGCTGCCCGGGCCAGGGGTCCCAGGTGCTGCACCTCGTCCGTGGGGCAGCGGGGCTGTGGGCAGGCGCTGGTGCAAGCTGCCAGGCATCAGGCTGAGCACGCCGCTGGTCGCTCTGCAGGGACTAAGCCACAGAAAGGACATTGTCAGAGCAGAGGATTGTTCTAGGAGAACAGGCGGCACAAAGAGGGATTGTTTTGCTGTGAAATGAGGCCGTGTTTGAGCTCCAGCCGGGGCTGGGCTTTGCCTGCTCATCCGGGCGGCAGGCTGGTGGGGGACGCTGCCTGCTCCGCAGTGGCTGCCGTCCTCCCCAGCCTGGCTGGCATCTTCTCTACTTCTGAGGCTCCCCACCGGCACAGTCAGCAGCGCAGTGCATGCCCTGAGACCCACGGTGAGTGAGGAGGAAAAGGAAATTGAGGGATAAGAGAACTCGTGGCAGGTCCTGCCATGGGCTCCTGCCTGGCTGGCAGGTCCAAGGGGCCTGGGAGGAGGGGAGAGCAGCAGTGGGGCAGCTCCCAGGGTGAGGGGCTGCAGTGTTTCTCCCAGATAGCCAGGAGCAACTCTCCGCCCTTGAAGGGACAGATAAAACCAGGAGGGAAACAGAGATATGCAGTACACTGCTCCGAGATAGTGAGCAGAGAAAGTAATGGCCTTCTTTCTGCAAATACTCACCTCTCCAAAAAGTGTTGATGGTGAACATCACAAGCCTCCTTGGATGTCCTCCTGCCTGCACTGTGTGTGGGGACAAGCATCTTGTGCTTACACTCCAGCAAGACACAGCAGGGAACACAGGACACAAAGAAGCAAAGGAGAGGGAGTTGCGTACTCAAAATGTGGGTTGGAGCATTCCTATTAATCCCAACTTTTTTTATTCCCTGTGTGAGTGAACACAAACAGTTAAGAGCGAGGGTGGGCGCACCCACAGAGGCTTCGTACAAGTCCTTCCTGGCTCAGCAGCTGCCCAGGGCTGTGGGTCCCGCTGCCCAGCATCTCCTGCCCGCAGCCCCCTGCTGCCCAGCTCCCTGCCCAGCCCCGAGCTCTGCGGCGTGGGGCTGCACATGATGTGCGCTCCCCCACAGCCCCGCGCAAGTGAGTCACGACCTGGTGCGTTGTTCCGCTGACTGGAGCAAAACGGGCTGCACTACAATGATGATGATGACTGTGGCTGTTTCTATCGCTGCGATGCCCAAGGGAACCTAAATATACAAAAACAAGACAGCCAAAATTACGGCACCTCGTCCCCATTTACGCAGAATGCATTTCTCAGGGGGGTTACAAACCTGTCCCGTATTAGCTACTGCCATTAGCTCTTTAGGCAGTGCTTTGAAGTCCTGCCATGCTGCTACAGCAGAGCAGGAGACAAGACCCATCTCTCCCATCCCACACAGCAGGACCCTGACTTCAGCACTGCCTCAGTACCAAAAATAAACACCACGTAAACATCCGCCGCGTGCTTCAAATCCCAGTTCCCGTGGGAGCAGCACACCTCCATGCTGCGTGCCAGGGCAGGCAGAGCCCAGGACTAGGATATGGCAGTGGGTGACAGACACGTCCCACCAAGCAATAGACATAGAAGGGGGAGGTCTGGGTTCAGGAGAGGAACATCCTGGGAAATGCTGCAGCTTCAAAATAGACAGCAATGATGTCCCTTTGGCCCAAAGCATGGCCAGCAAACACTCAATGAAAAAAATAATGCAAAAGTACCCTGGGGCAGAGTCTTTACTCAGAAGAAAGGAGCCACCATGCCGAGCAGGACCTTAGCACCACTGCTACTTCGACGCAGAAGCTGCTTGGACACGATGGGAGCAAAGGGAGAAGCCTTACAGCAGGCGGGTAAATCAGTGGCAGAATCTGAGCAGCGCTGACAAGATAGCTGCTGCAGGAACCACAGCTCTTGATCCCCTGGCTTTGGAAAATCTGCATCTCAGTCAGAAAATTACATGCAGTAATTTCCTTTCTTAAAAAAAAAAAAAAAAAAAAAGACAAAAGCTTCTCCAGAGGAGCCAGCCAGCACACTTTGCATTACTCTTATGTGCTTCCGCATGTACAGGGTTACCCCTGAGCAAATTGCAGAAGGTTTTCATTAATTTGTAAGTGCAGGTTTCCACCAAGGCAATGCTCACAGGTCCAGCCAGACAGCCGCAGTATCATAAGGACAACAAATAAACTATGGTGCATATACTTTTATTACCACAGCATCTGTGTGAGGTACAAAGTGGTAACATTTTACTTTTAAGACAGATGAAGATTTATTGCACTGGGTTGGAAGGAGCAGCTCCACGGGATCTTTTCCAAAGCACCTGTATCTTCGTTTGTAGGCATCAGCTGTCACGTGGATGTGCTTTGGCTCTCTGGGGGCCACCAAGCTCACTGCGGGGAGTCCAGGGGAAAGTGGAGAGCCAACCTGGGGTTTCTGCTTCCACCACTCGGCTGTTTTCTCTACATTTGTGCCTTTGACTTTCAGCAGGTTCTGAGCTTTTCAATGGCTGGTTCAGAGGCACGTTTTGCTGCTGTTTCCATGTTTGGAGCTGCAGGTGGAGCTGCTTTGGCAGCGATGCAGATGCAAAACTTGGCTTACCGCCTTTTGGCAGCACATACCCCATTATGTTGCTTATTAGCATAAAAAGGTGCTCAGACTCCCCCAACCCAACCACCAGAAGACTTCTCCTTTGGTCCCAGATGTTTCTGTCAGAAAGATCCCATTCGAGCAGGAGGATGGAAACCAGGCCCCCAGCCCACGCCGGGACCCTGCCTTAGCTGCAGTGCGGAGAGCGGAGAACGGCAGAGGTTCCCCTCTCTCAGCTCTCCCCCTGATCTTTGTGGTCACATCTCTCCTCACACCTTACATACTTCACCTCCACTGTAAAGGCTTAATGACACCTACTTAAAAGATCTGTAGGTTAAAAAAAACAGGAAACCCCAAAAGCGTTATGTTTTTCCTTTTCAAACAGAAGGCAACACCTGTGCGCACATCTCTGCCTTGGGAGGGGACGAGAACAAACACACGGCAGATGTTGGTCCTGCTGATCAGTGGATGCAGAGAGATACAGGGAAGTGGTGGCACCACGCCGAGCTTCCTGGCTTCCAGAGGCGAGCTGGCCCAAGGCATCGGCAGGACAGGCTGGGAGCACCACCCAGCAGGGCTGGATGCACGTATGGGCTGCAGATAGCCAGGCAGGAAGGAAAGGCAATAAATATCTCGCTCCTGCATTTGGGAGGAAGCCAGATGAAGCATTACTGTCACGAGGGTGAAACGCTTTCCACTCTAACAGTAACTCAGAAAGATGTTAAACAACAGTTGCATAAGGCAAAGGTTAAAAATTCAGCAGCCCAGGTATCCTGCATCTCAAAATGAAAAAAAAAAATCTGTTTTTAAAAATGCAAACGATTAATGCTGGCATTCAGTAAGACAAGGAAGCCTGGAGAAGCTCCAGGGAACAAGCAAGCTGATGTTATGCCAGCATTTTAAAAAAGTAAACAGGATGGCCCTGTAAACAGGTGTGTCTATTCGACAGTCACCCCATGCAAAATAATGACTGAAAAATATGTGATCGTATTGATAAAGACTTAAAGCAGAGAAATATAAATACCAATCATCGGGGATTACAGACAATAAACCTGTCAAACTAACGTGACAGTTTTTGTGGCACTGTATACTCTTAAATATCGGCGAGCGAGCTGGCTGGTATGGCAGCGTGTGTGATCAAGGAACAAGAGCGCTGGTGGCCTGGCCAGGCGCGAGGCAGCAGAGGAGATGCTCCCTGGGGAACTGGCACCCAGGATGAGTTTCTAGCAGGGAGTGCTAAATAGTGTAAAGCTGATGACCTGGAAGGAAACAAAATCATGATGGGTAAAGGGTGCTGTGCTGGGAGCCGGGAACACATCAGCGATCTGGAGCCCTTGGGATCCCTGGGGCAGCGGGGCCATGTGGCGAAAGGTATCCATCCTCTGCCCTAGAGCCTGACCGGTACCGAGGAGGTGCTTGGGGGAACAGAATAAACCAGTGCTCATGCTCTCCATCACGTTCCTGCACCCGAGCTGGGGCTCAGACAGCCCAGCAGCGCCTGCTGTGCTGGGGCTGAGCCTCCTTCCTGCTGAAATTATCCTACTAGGAAGAGACAAGTTCAGAAAGAGATTGGATGAATCAGGGAAAAAAAACCTGAGGGCTCAGCGTGGCAGCACATCCCATGTGCTTCCCTGATCGCCTGCTCAGTCCTCTCCACAGTGGGGCAGAGACTGAGCTTTGCCCTGACCCAGCAGGGCTGTGCTTTTATTCTGACACAGCGCACCAGGAACAGCGAATCCCCGTTGGACTTGCAGGCCACGCTGACAAGCAGTGGACCATGAATTTCCACCATGACTTTATGGGTAAAAGGCCTGTTCCCTGTTTAAACATTCAAGCATTGGCAGCGACTGGATAAGAGGTTAAAGTCACTCTGTGTTTGAAATTCCTATTCCCACAATTAGAATAGCGTGTCCTAGTCCAGTGTCCCAAAGGACACAGATGCATAAGAAGGTTTGGACATGAGCCAAGAAGTGGAAAATGGAAAATATGCCTTAAAGCAAAAGGGACTTTCATCGGTTCAGTTTATCGTAAGAAAGGATCAGGAAAGCTTGATCATAATATCCGACTCCTCTCTCTGGGACTAACAACTCGGGGGCTCGCTCCCTGGCTGAGGAGATCCAGCTACTTGAAGGGAATTGAAGAAATACAGCCTCAATATAAGGTGCAATAAGAAAAATTAACCTTAAGAACAACCTACCAGGCACTGTAGCAGAGACGTATCACTTCAAGATCAACTGTTTTCCTAACAACAGTGCTCTAATTTACACAAGAACTAATTCAGGGCAGTCTGTGTCATGCAGGAAGTTACGCTGGTGAGCCTAGCCGGCCTCCCCAGCTCTATAATCTACGGAAAAAACCCCTGCCTGTATTTCCCTTCCTCCCGTCCAAGTGTGTGAAAGGTCTGGCCTGCCCTACTGGAGGCGTTTTCGGGAGAGCCAGGTTAGCGCGGGTGGCAGGCAGCCTGTGTCCCAGGCTGACCGAATCGCCCTGGCCAGCCGCTGGCCCCGGCACTCCTGCACTGGGACGTTTTAGCTTTATAAAGAAGCCAGGCTGGGGGGATGAAGTGAAGCAGCATCCTAGAGCTGAGGCTCCATGGATGACGAGTGCCAGGGATCTAACATGTTCCTCTGACAGTTTTCTGCCTTCCTTCACAACCCCAGCAGGGAGATGAGATAGAGCAGGGAGCAGCCATCCTCATGGTGCTCAGCCCATCGCCCTGCAGGCTCCGAGTCCCCTGCCATCGGGCCGCAGGCACTGCACAGCACCCTCACACCAGAGCCAGCAGCGCGTCCCTGCCTTCGTGCCAGCTTCCCGCTGCAGTCAGCGGTACCCGAGAGAGCCAGGAGCTCCGCGTTCACCAGGAGCAAAAAGCGATCCCATCAGCCTGGCTGGGCTGGTGCCATCGCGGACACATCGCTGGGCTCATTCGTAGCAGAGCGGTTTTGCTTATCGTATAAGCTGCTTGTGCTTCCAGCTCCTTTCTACTCCCCAGCTCAGTGCTTTTTCAAGGGCCTGCGCATCAAAACGGGTCAGTAACTGCTCTAGTCACAGCTATGTGGAAAGTTTTGTTTTGGGAGAACAGCCCACAGCCTCCACAAATAAGCTGGATCTGATCAGCTCAGAGACAAGCAGCGCAGGAGCAGCTGCAGGCTGTATCTGCTGAGTGGAGATTTCCTCACCCGTAAGATTGCTGACAGATGCTGTTGAGTAAAATACAGTGCTGGCTTTCACCACAAGTCGAACGGGAAGTCCAGGCAAGAGCAGCAAGAGGCAGGACGGTAGTCTTTAGGATAGAGCTGTATGTAGTGACATGCTCCGTGGGCATGTGTCCCCATCCTTTATTCTCAGAGGAATCTTTCATTAGGCAGATTATATGTTACAGCTCAAGGGCAAAAAGTAGAACAGGGATGGCTTCCCAGTGCCCAGTCCCAAAGAGAAATGGGCCAGACCTCACAGCCTGGCCACTTCAGAGATGCCACGGTCCTGAGCAGACTGAAATACCTCTCTGAAGTGATGAATTAATCCTGAAGTAGCTAAGAAACTTTACAGGAAACACAGAAGCAGAGAACTATGGAACTGAAATCAGATCCAGCTGGGATTTGCAGTAGCATCAGAATACAAAAGCTCTGAGCTTCTGTTCCTGAAATGCTGTCTTCTTGCTGTGGGCCTTGTAATAGTCTTTCCCAGTATTTTGCTTTCTGGGGAATAGTCATAATGGGTTTACAACAAACAAGATGTTTACTGCTTACGTTTGTACCCTGCTGACTCACTTTATAACAGCTCTTTACACATAAGCTTGCAGCTCCAGCACTCAGCCTCCAACATCTTCTGTGTATTTTAGATTGAAGCTGCTCTGTAGCCTTTCACAAAGGGAAATCATAGAATCATAGAATCATAGAATCCTAGGGTTGGAAGGGACCTTAGTAGATCATCTAGTCCAACCCCCCTGCCAGAGCAGGGCCACCTTAGAGCAGGTTACACAGGAACGCGTCCAGGCGGCTTTTGAATGTCTCCAGAGACGGAGANGAAATGAGAGTCCTTATGATCCAAGAGATGGACACCAGTATCTCACAGTGTGCTTAACAAGATCTTTATTCAATAAGAGGGAGTAAAGAAAGCAGTGAACAAGCAGAAACAAGGAACAGACTGCCCTGTGCACATCTTCAGGTTCATCAGGAAAGGGTAGCTCTCCCGGACAGACGTGAATGTGGGATCAATACCAGAAGCAAAGTCCCCTGCTCTGACTGAACAGAGAAGTACTTGTGTCCCAGAGACATGGCCGCAAGCAGCTCCAAACAACCCACTAAACAAAGCCCAGGGAAGGGCCTCATAACCCCTCTCTCCCTGGTGTGTGGATATGTGAAGGGACTTGGAAGTCCTAGAAGGAATCCAGGTGTGGTGGCTACAGTGGGAACAATGCTGGTAACTGCTGATCCCTGGGTCTGGTTCATCTCCGCTCATCTCTGATATGGATGCATTGAAGCAGATTTGATGTTTGTTTTTATGCCACTTGGCATTTTTCCTGGAGAGAGAAAAAAAAAAAAAAAAAGCAGTGCAAAATATGAGCGGACATTTGCTCAGGAGCATGCAAGGCTTACAGCAACCCTGTCTGGGCTTTTCCTGTTCCTAGCCACGCTAGGCTTACCTGCTACAAGATCTTCCAGCTTCTGACCTAACACAATCAATCTCTTCTACAAATTGTCATCTTTCTGTTGAGAAACCTCCTTAGCAATTCTTGTGTCCCCCTGCTAGCCCCTTAAATTCTATCCTTGTTCCATCTTAAACCAGCCTTTCTCTTTGTCAGGAGGCTCTTCCAGGAGCGTGGGACTTCAGTCTCACAGAAGTTGCTGGCAGCAGCACCCACAGAAGTACCCAGACTGATCTCCACTTCCATTACAGAGAGGCAAACACAACAGCCTGTCTCCCCTTCTATGTAGAATTATTTATAGTCAGGGCGTATATTTAAATTACTGAGCCTCTCTCAGATCTCTTAATTTCTCTTAACCACATCCACCTCTCGGGCATTATTACCCTTTGCTGATACCAATCACACATGGGAGTGTGTTCAAAGACATTGTACTAGCAGTGTACAGTGCTAGACAAAACTAAAATGATCAAAATAAACAAAAAGACAGTGATTAAAGAGCAGCACAGATGGATGTTCAAAGAACACCCCTTCAGAAAGTGTAGTGTGTGTTCAAATTAGAACAGGAAAAAAAGGACAAGTGAAAATTAAAACTGTAGTGTGGCAGGACAAGAAAAGATTTGATGAGCAAATGGCTAAAAGAATAAAGATTATTGAACTTTCTCAAACATATCCAAAAGAGGTCATTGCCTGCAATGAATTTTCAGGCAATCTGCTATCACTTCAGTGCTATTAATCAGTAGACAAATACTGTTAGACATTACTCCAACAAGAAGAGTGAACAGGACTGCATGGTTCACCCACATCTGGAATACCGTGACTGGTTCTGGTGTTCCCAGTCTTGAAAATGAACAGAAAAGGTACAGGTAAGAGTGACAAGGATGGTCCGAGATGTATTATAATTTTCACAAAGACATATTAAACAGAATAGGACTCATTAGCTGGGGAAAAAAAAAAAAGATGGACAAAGAGAGGAGGATATGACAGACTTCCAAAAAATGAAAACTAGTATGGAGGAGGTAACTGAGGAATGATTATTCACTGTTTCTCACAACACAGGTAAAAAGGAAACATGCAATAAAATTATCAGGCAAAAGATTTAAACATAAAAAGGAATGTTTTAAAGCAAAATGTGACAAAGCTGTGGGACATATTGCCATAGGTGTTCTAGAAGTCAAAACTGTAATTCAAAAAGGAACTGCAGAAATTGATGGCTGCTCTACACCCGCTGGTCTCAAGCCAAACTCTGGCTTAAAATCCCTAAACAACAACTGTCAGGATATACTTTGTTCTTATATTCTTTCAGCCTCGGCTATGGGCACTATCAAAACCAGACTAGTGGGACTGACCTTTGGCGAAACCCAACATAGCGGCTCTTATCAAAAGGGAACTTCCCAGTAACACAGGCTGGACAAGTGCTCTTGTTACCAGCACACTCTGCTTGATGTACAGAAGCGACCGTCTTCCCATCCCGGAGACAGTGTTTGTGGGTTTGCCGCCAGAAATCACAGGGGCCTTCTTTGTTTCCAAATCACAGTGGAAATTACTTTCTAACTCTTACATAAATACATAATTAACTTAGGATTAATATTATTGCTCAAGTTCATTTCTGAACAACAGTCATTATACAGGCAAGAAAACACCAATTAGGATATCCGATATCCAAAATCTCAATTAATGTGAACATAAGAATGACGGCACAGGGTTAGGCCTGTAGGTCCCCCAGGCCAAACCCACTCCTGACAGAAAAGGAGATTTAAGGAGGAATACCAGACCAGAGCAAGCCTGTGGTGATACCTCTCCAGAATACCTCCTCAGCTTCTACCATATTGTGGCTCATGGACTTGGGAGTCAGAGATGGTATCTTCAGAATTAGCTGTTGACTGATTTTTCATCCAGAAATTTACCTATTTGCTTACTTTTCCACCCCCTATAAACTTTATCTACCTATCGCACTCTTGGCAGTGTGCTCTACAGTGTAATTATTTAGCATTCAGAAAAGTATCTCCCTTTTGTTCTGAATCTGCAAGACCATAGTGCACTTTCATGGATCCTTCTGTATCATGGGAATCAGTGAACAATCATTCCCCATTCACCTGCTATAAACACTTTGGGACTCTATAAGCTTCCATGGTTTCTTCTCCCTACCCCAAAGCTATCCCCAGCAGCAGAGAAGAGATCAGAACTGCACATAACATTGCAGGTGTGGGTGCCCAGTGGATTTATAGAATGGCCTAATAATATTCTCTCTTTCTCTTTCTTTTTCTAGTAATTCCTAACATTTGGTTTGCATTTTTGCCTCAACTGAACATCCAATTACTGTCTTTATAGAACTGTTATATCACATATCTATTTCCCAAATAAAAGTAACTAGTCCAGGTGATGGACATGTAAAGTCAAATTGCTATGTCTATGTTTTTCACTTTATATTTAATACAACTGTAATCTACTAGTATTAAGTGAAGTCACTTGGTATATGAAATCCTTCTGTCACTCTTTCCAGACAGCTTTTGGTTTTTTTCTTACCTAAAATAACTCATTACCATCAAACTTCTCAACTTTATTGCCTACCCACAACTTCAATTTGACAGCAAAACCCCCAGCATAGGTCCTTGCAAAACTACACTGTGATCTCCCTCCATATCATTTGCTATGTTCACTAAGTCTGTTATTAAAATGGTGTTGCAGTGTGAGTTAAGAACCTGAAGCTGGATGGCTGGGATCCATTTCAACCTCTGAGACAATTTTAAGCAGGTATTACTCGACTGTTACAACCTGACTTGTGTTAATAAGGCCAGAAACGAACCTCTTACTGGGCTGTACCTAAAAGGTGACTGGGGAGGAATCTTTACATCTGCATTTCTTTCTTGCTCCCTGCATTTCAATTCCTCTCAGATCTGCAACTTATTTACCTGGCTGCCCTGCTTGTGCCATCTGCACTCCTGCCAGCATTGGCTGCTGCTGAGCTGCTGCACCTGTCATTGGGACCTGCTGCATGCCTGAAGCACCTGCAACGATGGCACCAGCTCCTGGTTGACCTGACTGGACAGATGCTCCAGAGCCAGGGGGTCTCCGGTTTGACAGTCCTTTCCCAAAGGCCACAGCTGCTACCAGTGCATTGGTATCTGCAGGGTTGAAAGTCTGCTTGTTCTGTCGTAAACCTGCAGAAAAAGAAGTTATTTTGAAGCTTTTTAGCAATCAAGTCTAAAAAGTAGCATAGCTGGTCCTGAATTTACTTTTCTGCTATTTTGGGGCATGTAATAGAGATCAGCTTCTAACAATCTGTCTTACAGGAGTCTCAGCAGGGTCAAAGAAGCTGCAAAATCCAAGGACAGTGGTGACCCAAGAGCTTCTCCACTGAGAGCAGGGCATACGCTGCTCAGGGAAGGAGGACAGAGGGAGCCAACTCCTCCATGCCTATGACAATGTTCCCACTAAAGGCTCTTCCATGCTGAATCCTATGGCAGGTAACAAGGACCGTGTTTTTGATAAACAATGGCAACATCCCCTTTTGGAAGCTCATGAGCAGCATGATGTCTGCAAGTTTTTCTACCACACACCTGCCCGGTTAAGCTATTAATCCCAGAAACCAGAGAGAACCTGTGCTTGGGTCCCTGCTTACACTATGACTGCGTCAAAGATGACCAAAAACCCCTTTCAGAGTTGTGCATCACACTCCCAGGAATAGCGAACAGCTGATGGCAGGGACCAATAAAATACAGATGTCCATCATCAGAGTCGGAAACAGAAAAGGCTGACCATGAGTCTGAAGCAGACGTCAACTAGAGTATGTCACAGAAAAGCCTGCCAAAAAACATGCTGTGGACTCTGCCCAAACATAGCTAGGGGGTTTCCCATTCACTGACACTGCATTTTCACAGCTGTTTTCATTAATCCAAGTTGATTGGCATGTTTTCTTGGTAAATACTTACCTCATCCTCAAAGGGGGATATGGCAAAAGGGCTGGAAAGACCTTTCTGCCATGCATACATCACACAAGCAGGACACATCGCGCCCACAGGACCTCTTTTCAAATCTGGGGGCTCCAGGACAGCCAATCTTGCATCTTCTGGAATGGTTTAATCTATGCTGCTCATCTGCATTTCCCATGCTTCAGGCCCTTTGATTTACCTGTTTTGCCACTACTCTCTCAAGCCTGCTGCTTGGACCCTGTAGCCCACTTCCACCTCAGTGACGTACCTCCACTTTCAGATTCACGCTCCTCCTTACTGATTTTCTCCAGCAGATTTGAGCACATTTTGTTCAGACTTTGGATCTGTTTCTGCAAAATGAAAACCATCAGAACCCACCAGGATACCTCTAACTCAGTACAAGTCAGCAAAGTAAACGAACAAGCTTTCTCTGCCCAGGGTCTGTGTAACCAAACATAAGCATTTTGGTAGCAGAGCTTAGAAAGCCCACTGCTAATGCGCGCAGGAGGGCACTACGGGGATGGGACAGCCCTTCTGGTCTGATGGCACCTCTTGTGAACAGCCAACGGGCTGGATACCCTTGGTTTGTGAAACTGTGGAGGAAACCAAACCTCAGCTACAATCAGCTGGAGAAATTTCAGACAGAAAAGGACATAGCAAAAATCCCAACTGTCAGATGGAAGGGTGAAGGAAACAGAGTTAAAGAGCATTTTGTGTCCTAGGACTAAGAGGCAGAAGAATCAAACTCTTCTTCACCTACCTGCGCCACATCAGGGCTAATTCGAGCTGCATCTGTGATCAGCTGCTTCTCCTGCTCCTCCACCTCAGGGTCAGGCTTAGTTCGGAGATGGTCAGGCACGACCTCATGGCTGAACACGGGCACGCGCCCCTCTGTCTGCCGCTGCAATAGTTGGACAAGCCACACTCAGAGCCTCCCCCTCCAGCCCAGCACTCAGACAGCTCAAGACCAGAGCTGGAACAAGACCATTGGCATGCTGTAGGGACACCTTCATCTGGCATTAGGAAGTTTCAACAATTTGTCTAGGAATTTGCACTGTGCCTGCTTAGTCAGAACAACTGACTAAACCCCCTCAATGGGGGTCTGCAGTGCAATCCCACCAGCATGGCCATGATCAGTTGAAATATTTTCTCACTTAAGCAAAGAATAAATGTTGCCAGCGCACTCTCCAGGTTCTGTAACATGACCTACGTTGGTCAGATGACAAACAGTGCAAATCTAGATGCAGATGTCTGACAGAAACAGCACAGCTACAGCAAACCAGGAGCTTGCAAGGAGGCTTCCCAGTTACACAAGACAACACTATCTCTTTCAGCCCCAACATCATGAAAATAAGGTATTTATGAACAGGAACACCTCCTGCAAAGAATATCCAGTGCAAGTGTTCGTAGGTGAAAGCCCCCCAGCAAAGCAGCTCCCAGGCAGAACTACTCATGACCTTTTCTTTCTCTACACCCAGAGCTGAGGAATGCCAAGCACAAGGAAAGCCAAGCTGGAGCAGATACACAAGCACTTTCTGATATTCCAGGGCCAACACTCAGAGGGAAGTTCCTTACCATGATCTCCTCATCACGGTCTGGAGACAGGACTAGGGGTATGATGACCTGGTTTCGCAATAGTGGGGTCTTCTCATGCTTTAGCACTTTATTCAGGGTGTTCAGCTGCCCTGATAGCAACGCAAAGCTGTCCAGAACTGAAGGCCTGGGAAAGCAAATAAAGAGGACAGAACATGGAAAGGGATGCCACAGAGCCACAGATAGCTTTTATCTCTTCTTCGCTCAAATGGTGAGAAGTGAGGAAATAACACTGTTACTCCTCACATCAGTCTACTCCAGACAGTAATCAGTAAAATCTAGTGCTGAACGTGCAGGTGTGGACAAATCCCAGTCTCTACTGCAAACAGCTCAAATGCTGCAAACAGCTCAGGGACGTTACAAGCAGCACCGCTGGAAGTGGCAGTTGGTTGGGATTTCAGTAACATACACAGCAGCGGTGCCTTCCTTATCACTAACTCTCCCAGCGCAATTCTAGAGCAAGGTCTGAGAAACAATTTAAGTCCTAAGCAGTTCAGCCAGGAGAGACAATATTTATAGCTTGGCTATCCAGCCTAAGCAATAATGAAGAAAAATAACTGATAATCTTGTCAAGGAGATCCCCTTCAGCTTGCTCTCTCTGGGGAACTCATCACCTCACCTGCCTTCTGCAGCATTAACTATAAATGCTAACTGCCTGTGAAGCTTTGCTGCAGTGGCAGACACTAACATACCATCTAGTTTATTAACCTGTAGCTATAACACCTTTATGCTCCATCAGGAAGAAAATGCCACCTTGCAAGTCTCTCAAACTGTCTCATAAAACATGCAGAACGGGCAAAACACTAGAGCTCAGTTTATATCAGAGCCAGAAAAAGCCAGAAAGGTCAACAAATGCAGAAAGAACCATTTCTCATTTTATAGTGTATGTGGGTTTCTAAGATATTTTGTCCAAGAAGCTTCCAGTCACTGAAGATGCAAATCTAGTTTTCATAACAAGTCTAGATTAAAAGGTGTTAGGCAAGACTATTACTATACAGCACGAAACCAATAGAATTCAACGGATTTTCTGATGAAAGATGTATAGTGGTTCACCAGCAGAAATGTGAAAAGCAAATTTAAACATACTGACAATAGGCTAATGGTTTTTAATTGTATTTGGTGGTCCTCTGAGCCAAGTCTGGAACAGCTTCATCAGCGATTGACAGTGCCACAGGTCTGTGAGACACCTTACCATGTGAGTCGGTCATACTCATTCTCCAGCTTGTAGATAAAACTGACCAAGGAGTTCTTCAGGTCGGCGACCTGACTGATGAGCGCCTCCAGGGTCAGCTCCAGCTGCTTCTCCTCTCTCTAAAAAAAGACATAAAAGACAAGGGATGAGGACAAAGCTTAACACTTTCCCATGGCGGTGTGGATCCACACACATGCATCCATAATCCAATCTTTCCTATAGAAAGCCTCCTTTACAGGGGAAGCAAACAGAGACTCTGGAGATTAAAATCCTGTGGTTTCATACTGACCCCTTTCCCTTGGGTCTGAACACTTAGGCAAAAGACCTATGCCTGAGACAAACCCTTGGCTAGCTGTCCTCTTTAGGATCTAGATGAGTGTAGTGAAGACATTATCACTTACCTTTTTACCACACCAGGCAAAGTCATCAAATTTAGCTCATGCCACCTTCATGAGCCATTTAAGATAACCCACCCAAAGTAGATTAGCATTCCCCCAACCTTTTCTGACAGCAGATAGGGGCACAGTGATGTCTTCATCCAAAACAGTCCTTCACAAAATGAGTATCAGGTCCGTGGCGTAAAGACTCCTGTTTCTGCCCTTCACCTCATTCTCTACTTTCTTCCTGCCCCTGTGCCACTTCCAGCTGTTAAAGAATCCGGCAGCCCCTATTCTGCTTGTGCCTCACTGGAGCCCCTGCCATGACAGAGACCGGACATACCAACACACGCACACATCACCTCCTGCCTTTTGCTCTGGATTACATCCACCAACATCCCCAGGTGAGGGAGGATGGTGACAGACAAAGTGTCAGGACAGGGATTCTGTTGCCAAAGACACCAAGGCATATCCTTGACTCTTGCAAAAACCCTCTAGAATCTTATCTACTCTAACTTATTCATACTATGGTATTGCGCAAAATATAATTAAAGTCCCATCCCTAATGAACTGCTCATGTAAGTCGAGAACTGTACAATAATAATCCATGAGGAGGGTGGGACAAAGCAATCAAATAATAGAAAGAGAATGCCGATTGAGAAAGCAGATAGAGTGACTCAGGCTGTTGGCACGCTTGCTATTGGGTTTGTTTTTCTGTTTAAATACACTGGGTCAGTGTGACCTGTACTGGAGAGATTATCAGCTATCTCTCATGTTCCCAAGAACACAAAATTATTCTATTTTATTTATAGTTTGACAAGATTATAAAGGCTTTTTGTAGTAATTGCTGACCAGACTTCACTTCACTTAACCACCTCAGAAGAAACAGCTGAGTCAGCTTTGTTAAAATTTGATCCCCAGTCCATGGAGTGGATCCATGGAGCAGATTTCTGGGTGTTCCACCTCAAGATAAAACCACTTTCCTCCATCTTGCGCTGGGACTAGTCAGTTCCTGTGCAATTAAGAAATGAGTCTACAACTGTTTGTGTGCACTGTGTTTGTGCAAGAAGATTAACTAATGCCTGTTTTACAAGCTGGGCCGGTAGCCAGTGTTTTACTGCAGGGGTGCCAGGCGTATGCACCTACGACAATTCACCTGGCGTGTTGCCTACGCTTATTCAAGAAGCCCTCAAGAGGATGAATGAAATCCTATTGCACGCGCATTGCTCCTGCGGCAGCAGTGTACTCCAAGCCTCCTTCTTTCATAGGCTCTCTCCAAAGCTATTAAGAGCTGGAAGCAGAGGTAAGCACTGCAAAGCATGCGTGCAATAAAACCGACCGCTGTTTCCAAGGAATGCTGTGCTTGTCACAGGCGTATGCTGTATTCAAGCGGTTCTTTAAGGAGTTTGTTAGCAATACTAAATTGCCGCAAGGTAGTAAAGATAGGGCTTGTGGGAAGGGTTGCTGAAGAACCTACTGATACGGAGCAACCGAGAAGTAAAGATGAAATTCAGAGTAGGTAAATGTAAAGCAATGCACGTGGCAAAACAAAGAGGAAAAAAAAAAACAATCCTGACTTTCCGCACACAATGACATTCTCTGAGCTGCTAACGTTATTACTCAGAAACAAGATCTCAGGATTATCTGAGGGTAACCCAGGAAAACATCTGCACAATGCTCCAGAAGCAGTCACGGAAGGAAAAGCAGTAACAGGATTTATTAGGAAAGCAACAGAAAACTAAGCACCATTATATCATCGTATAAAGACATCGTATATTTTCATCTTGAATATTATGTATCGCTCTTGTTCTTCCAACTGAAAAGGGATATAGTAGGAATATGTACAAATAAGGGCAACAAGGACGATCAAAAATATTTTTCAGCTCCATAGATGCAGCAGTTAAAAACAGAAGAGAGAGCAGTACACGTGAGGGGCTGACATGAGAAGACAATATAGCAAACCCTACAGACAAGGAATTGCAGGACAATCCGTTTTCACTTTCTTTTCCGCTAGGAAAACCAAGAGAGAGACTTGCATAAAGCCAGCAGGTAGCGGCCACAAACAAACCAAAGGAGGTGGATCTTTACAGCCCATTAACCTGTCATTAACCTCTGCAGCTCTTCCATTGGACATTAGGGATGCTAAAAATTCACAGTGCTTCAAAAGGTAACTAGATCCTTCTTCCATCAATGAAAATTCATTCAAGGCTGTTAAACGCGAGGGACGTGCGAACAATAGTTTATACAGAATGACACCAGTAGCTTGTTTTGCTCTCACAACTTATTTTGGGCATCGCCTTCTTGGCTGGCGGCAAAGCCAGGCTGCTGGGTCGCCGCGCCTTTGGTCCGACGACTCTTCCCAAGGGCTGCAGCAAGGGCTGAGAGGGAGAGGGGCACCCAGGCACCGGGACAAGGCGCACCCTACGGCCGCCCAGCACGGGGCCGGCGCACAGCAAAGCGCGGCACCGGATGGATTCCGCCCCTGGGGCGCAGAGGGGCCGAGGACGAGCGGGAATCCCCGCCGCAGCCCCGGCGAGGACCGAGCCAAAGGCGGCAGCAGTGCTGGCCGCCGCCTCAGGCCGAGCCCCGCGGAGCTCGGGCCGTCCGTGGCAGGAGACACCGAAACGCGGGGCCGGGGCCCGGCCCCACAGGCCGCACTGGCCTCCCGCCCGCGGGCAAGGCCCCGGCCGGGCCTG
>VXBO01003127.1:566641-628736 GCA_013400135.1 Rhinoptilus africanus | reverse complement strand
AGGCCTTGGGAGAGGGGGATCGGGGGCAGGGCTGGGGAGGGGGCAGCCGGGGGCAGGAAGGAGGTGAGGGGTGGTCGCGGTGGGGAGCAGGGGGCTGGCCGGGCCTGCGCGGGAAGGCGAGGGGTGCGGGGCTGCAGCAGCCCGGGGGTGCGCTGCCCGGGGTGCCCGCCGGGCCCCGGGTGACCTGGGCCGCTGTGCTCCCGCCGCAGGTGGAGGAGGCCGGGCATGTCTTCCTGCTGATGAAGAAAGACTATCGCATCTCCCGCAACGTGCGCCTCGCCTGGGTCCTCAGCCGGCTCCACCAGGTCATCTGGGCCGTGCCCGAGCCCGAGCTGGTGAGTTGGTGTCACTACGGCCTGATGGGGCAAGCTGGCTCTGCGCCACTCGTGAGCAGCTGGGCCCTGCAGAAGATTTTATCCCAGTTCCTTTCTCTGATTCTTCCTTTGGCTCGGCTTGACGTTCTCTTACCACTTACTTATTCTCGTAGGTAAAGTCAGAAAATGAACTTGATGTTCTCAGCATCCTGCCTAACGGGTGGCAGCCAGACGAGCCCGTCCAGCCCAGGCCCTATCTCCTCGTGCCCTCTACACGGGTCACCTTCCTGGCCCGCCAGTACCGATTTGTGATTGAACTTGATCTGAGCCCTTCCACGGGGATTGTGGTAAGTGCAGAAACTGCCTCTTTGGTGTGTTCTGCATTAAAAGGTTGGGCTCGTTTCTATTTGCTGAGAAGGCTTATTCCCCTCTTAACTTTTGTAGAAGTCTTGCTTTTCACAGGAGGGGGGCATGCAGTGCTCCTGGCTAGGGAGCTTAATGACGGATCCCATTTCTCTGCTGAATGCTCTGTGTGTGACTTTTGCTTATGGGGAGCTGTCATTTGAATCCAGCTGCCATTGCGGAAGGATGTTGGCTGTTGGCTGCGCATGGTCAGGCAACCAGCAATAAGATTGAAAGTCCTAGAAGATGAAAAAGCTCTTCCCTTACTCTGTTTCTGTAGGATGACTCAACAGGGGAGATAATTTTTGACGAAGTGTTTCATGCCCTTTCCCGATGCTTGGTGGGATTGTTAAGACCCTTTCGTATCCCTGGTTCAGACATTATCTACCAGCCGGAGATCTTCGTCACCATCCAGGCGTATTCCTCCATCATTGGCCTGCAGTCCCATCAGGTACAGTTCAGCCTCTCCCTTGGCTCGGCTCAGCACGTTGAGCAGCTCGCTGCATGGGCTTCCTGTGAACGCAGAGGAAAGGGGGGGACGTGTGGTAGCTGGGCTGTTACCTGTGATGCTGCAGGCTTCTCTCATTAAAATGTGCAACCTGGTGCGGTGGGGAACTGTGTTTGAGCACCTTCTCCTTTCTGGGCAGGAAGCAGAGGTTTCTCCTGGGGGAGCAGGGCTCAGCAGAGAACGCTGCCCACAGGCACAGTCTTAGAGTTGGGCCACAGGGAATATTTCCCTCATGATGCTTGTTGGTTTTGTTTTGTTATTGTTGGGGTTTTTTTTAATTTTGGTTGACTAATTCTTTTTGGCCTGTTACAATTAGCTTGAAGCATTCAAGAAAAGCTGGTGTGCCCAAAAGCTTGTCTGCCTGCTCCAACTGTGTAGCAGTGGTTTATTCAAAGATAATTGCCTCTTCCTACAAACCTTGCTCTCTTTTTGCATGGGTATGAATGTTTCTCCTTGCTTGAGGGAGCAGCCAGCCCCATTGTTTAGATTATCAATGAGATTTTACTTGAACCATGGCAGGTCTGTTTAATAAATTGAAGTCTGGTTTATGGTGCCAGTGTGGTTTTTGAAGTTTATCCTTCTTGTATCAGTCCGTTCCACCTCACAGTATTTTCACGTTATTTTCATGTTTCTGGTGGTGTATTTCCTCCCTTTGCTAATACTGGGGAAAGTGGTTGGTAAGGGGATGAGCCTGTTCGTCTGTGCTTATTCTCTCCCTCCCTCTCCCCTGCCTGCCTCTGCCCGGGCCTTCTGTGAGGCTGTAGCCTTTAATGGTTTGTACAGTGCTTGAAGGGTGTCACCCTCGCTTTAGTCCGTTCCTAAGTCTTACCAAAGTAAGTGTAGCAGGAGTTTCTCCAGTTGCCAGTGAAGCTTAGTGTGTCATCTTGTCCAGCTGTCCTGCAGACACCATCATGCTTTGCTTCAGTATCTCCGCTATTTACATGAAATTGAGCACTCTGAAGTTGCTACATTTTTCTTCTTTGGATCTCCATTTATTGTTTGAGGCCAGGAACTGTAATCTCTGGGAACAACTGGATAAGCTTTTGTTCCTTTGGTGGAGGAAAAGGCTTAGAGGTGTATCGCTCATCCAGGAAAGCCTGTCTGTATTGTAATCATTTACTTCTCCGGTGTCACGGTGAGGTCTTGCCCATCTGAGGTTGAGGGAATGTGGATACCACGTAGCATCCCACCTGTCTGTTGAGCTTCGCCTACACATTGTATCTTCTTTGCCTCCTGGTTGTGGACAGAGATGCCTGTACAGTGGTGGCGTCTGCAGACACGAGCGTCGTGCCTATCAGCTTGGGGAGTTTCTGGGGTGGCAGACTCCCTCTGTCGCATCGCTCAGCCTCTCTTGTAAAATCCAGTCTAATTTTTTCTCTTCTTTATTTCATTTAATTTGCATTTATTTATTATTGCTCTTCCTTTATCCAGCCACTTACTGGAAGATAATTGGATCAGTTAGATTAGAACAAACAGACCTTCCTTAGATACATCAGACCAGAGTTAATGGCTTCTGTCAGGGATCCCTGATGCTTTTTCCTGTCAACTGCTTATCCTGGAAGAAGGCACATGAAGTAGAAATTTCTTGCTCAAGAAGATTTCCCAAAGGGTGGTGTGAGCATCTGCTGCGAAGGGCACTGGAGGTGCTGTGAGACCCTACTGCTCACAGGCAGTTGGCCTTGAGCAGGAATAGTGAGGAGAGGTCTGTGCCGTCCCTGTACTTTGGCAAGGATGTGTCTGAACTTCACCGTGCAGAACGGTGTTCCTGTGTACCATCTTGGGGGCTGCTACTATAAAACCTTAACTTGCTGACTGACGTGTGTGTCCTTGGGCCAGGTACTGTTCCAGGGCTGTCAGCTGGATGAGACGAAGCGAGAAGCCTTTCTGCATCAAGTTTACACACAGCTATGTGCCTTTGAGAACAAAGTGGCAGAGGTGCTCCAGCAACAGTATGAACCCAAACCACAGGTAAGGAGGGCGGAGTTGGTTGGAGTCTCTTGGCTCTCTGGAGATTTGCGCTCTGAGGCCCCTCCAGGGTGGCAAGAGGAACAGAGGTGTAGGTCTGGAGAAGGAACAGCTAAGGAGTTTGTAAGATAACTTTGTGGGATCCAGTAATGAGACATGAACACAGGAAAGCAGAACCAGTAAGTGTGTAGAAGGATCGATGACAATGGTTACCTTCCCCAAGATTGTTGTGCAGCAGAGTAGTCTGAGTTCATCATGGGATGAAGTGTAGGATGCACTTTCTCTCTGAAGAAGATGGTGGGAGAGGTGATTATGCTCATATCATTAATCTATAAATAGCTGTGAATATGCCCTTGGCCCTTGTTACATTTCTTTAATGAAAATACTTTCTTGTTACCACAAAAACTGACCATGAAACCGAATAAACAGACAGTGCAGCTTCTAATACTCCTTGAAATCTGTGGGAGATGCTGTTTAGTAGCCATGGATCTAGGTATCACTAAGTTAACAATAGCACTATAAAATGCAGCTTAGGAGGAAATTAAAAGTGAGACTCTGGGGATTCAGAATATCTATGGATTTCTCATCAAGATTATCTCTCCTGATCTTGGAAAGGAAGAAAGTTATGTTGTGATACTGACAATTTCACATGGCAGTCACAGTCGTATCTATGGGCACCTTTATTGCAGTCAAAGGCATTATTGGCCTGGCTGATGTTACTTAGTCCTTATTTAGCATTAGTTATTAGACTTTGGGCAAAGAGAAAAATAAGTCTCATGAGCAAGAGGCTACTGGTGATCTATTTCAGTTGCATATCTGAAGTGCTTCAAATTTCATATTCTAGGTGAAATTTATATCTTTGAATAGAAGTATACCTTTGACAGGACTGTCAGTCCTGGAACAGAAAGGATTGCAGGAAGTAAATACCTTTTACCAGTGTGTCCAACTGGTGGTTTTGCAGTGCTTTGTATGCATTCCTGCTTGCTGCAGTATTTCTCTCATGGTAAACTACCCTATAACTTCTTCCATGCAAATGAGGGAAAGAGACGCGCTTGCAGGCCAGAGGGACTGGTGAATCCTGCCACAGGCTGTGGGGTGGAGGTGGGAGGCCCCAGGGCAAGGGCAGGGACTGAAACTTTTTTTACTTTTGAAGTTGCATGAGCTGTGTCGTTGTCAACAAGTGTCTGAATTTAAGGCACCTGGTAAATTAAAGTGATGGATACTCAGGTTTTTTGCTCACAGCCACAGACTGCTCCCAGTTGTGCAGAAGTTTAGTTAGTTCTAATTTTCTTTTCCCAGCTCCAATCATCTGTAGCTTTGCAGGGGAGGGTCTGTGTATTAGCAGTGAAAATGAAGCAATAGTTTATTACAGGGTTGAACTGCCAGAGCCTTCTGGAGATGGGGGGACTATGAATGCAGTAGGTTCCTCACCAATGTAATTATACAAATTTCAGACTTTGCCTGGGAGGTATTTTTCATAGAAGATGCAGGAGAAACCTACCTACATTTGCCTATATCAGCACTGCATAACGAGTGCTGTTTGAACAGAGTTAAATGTATAGGCACTAGACTTTGTCCTTGCAAGGCTCCTTACCCCCTCTGCTGCAGTGCTTCGTAAACAAGACGTAGCTGTGTCTGCCTCTCCAGCGTTTCTGGGCTTTGCTTAAGCAGATGCTGAATAGCTGCATCTCCTACTAAATGACAAGGAAAAAAGAAGTATTCACCATCTCTTTAATTGGGAACTGCTTTGCTCTGCAGAGGTGATCCCAAAGTGTTTCATCTTTCCCTTCTGTGAGAAAGCAGCTTATAACAAAGCTCTGAGCATGTTGTCTCCTTCCTGCGCCCCCAAACAGCCTTGTCCAGCTGTTCTAAGGGGCCCAAGTGACCAGGACTTAGAGGGTACCTGGAAACGAAAGATAGAAGCGCAGTCTGCTGAAGTGTTCCAGGGCTGTGGTACCGTGGGGCTGCTAGACTGAAGGCAGTTTGGGGGAGTGAGAACTAGACCTAGGCTGAAGACTGCCCCATGGGGCTTTGTGGTTTGGTTTTTTTTTTTTTGCTTTTCCAGGTGGATTTGTCACCCCTGAGCCAGGACAGCCCTGGTGACGTGCAGGAGTCATCTGGGAGGAAGCCCAGCGTGTCTGTTGTCACTGCTGATGTTGGCCTTGTCAGCATGGTCCGGCAGGGGATCCTAGCGCTGCAGCTACTGCCCTCCAACTCCAGCGCAGGTTGGCTTCGTCCTCTGGGTTAAGGTTTGCCCAGTTGTTTGCAAAGGGTTGTATTCCTCCTGCCTTAGGCTGAGATTAATTTTATAATGGACCCTTCTGTTAGGGAGCTGCTTTTGCTCTACACTCTGTGGGCAAATTGTAGTGGGAATGGGGAGGAGAACAACACTGCACCACGTGCCGTGCATCAGTGTTAGGGAGTTTGTGAGGAAGCACAGCCATGACTTGCTCAGAACAGCCCAGGGTGTGCAGAGCTGTGCCCACCCTGAGGACTTTGCTGTACCTAGTTGGGAAGTTTGCAAGCTCCAGGACACCTTGGAAGCTATAAACCAACCTCAGGATTTTCCTTTCTACTTTTGCCCTGCCTAAATTTTATCACTGGTGGATACAGCTGGAGAGTGGTATCTGGTTGAGATGGAGAATGCACTAAGATACTGCCTTCTTTATAGGTATAATAATAATTACGGATGGTGTGACTAGTGTCCCTGATGTGGCTGTGTGCGAGACTTTACTCAACCAGCTCCGCAGCGGCACTGTGGCCTGCTCCTTTGTACAGGTATGTCTGCTGTTGGCAGGGAGTGTGCAGGCAGCTGCCTGCAAGAGGGAAGGAGGTGAGTCCAGAGGGGGCTTGCCTGCCTGTCTGAGGCTTTTACTGGTTCTGTCCCTTGTCCTCAGCAATGCTGTTCTCTCTCAGGTGTCTTCTTTATCCATCCTGTAGGTAGGCGGTGTCTACTCATACGATTGCAGTTTTGGCCACGTTCCCAATGTGGAACTGATGAAATTCATCGCCATGGCCACTTTTGGTGCTTACCTCTCCACGTGCCCTGAGCTGGATCCCCTGAGCCTGGATCTGAATGTGTATCACAAGGCATTTCTGCTGTACTCCTTTCTGCGCACTGGAGAATCCCTGAATCCAGAATACTACTGCGGTAAGGAGTGTGCACATCCCCCTTCCAGCAGATGGGTGGATGTCTTACAGCACCTCTCTTTGGGGTGACAGCCCCAGACTTGGTTATGCTGATACTCTCCCTTGTCCCCTCCAGGCCATTCTGAGTATTGTGGAGGCGAGGAAAAAGCATCAGTCTGTGTGCTTTGGCAGGAGTGCTGCCTTCTCTTGCGGGCTGTATTGTACACCTGTGCCTGTGTGAGAATGAGGGCCCTGAGGGTGCTCGATATCTTGGACCCCATAGAGCTCCATGCCTCTTGTAGACTCTGGGCACTGTTGAGCAGTGCAGCCTCATCTGTGTACGAGTCCCCTTCTGATTACAGGAACTGGGTAGAAAACTAATGTCCCATTTTGCACCATTCCTCTTTCTGTGGACTTCACTCGGCAAACTGGCCTGCTATGTTGGAGCTTGGAGGGGGCGAGAAGCTCTCATCTGACCTTTCCCGCACACTGGCTAGCTCACGGATGGGGATGTTCTGGAGAGCTTGTCCTAATTGGGCTTGCAGATGGCAGTTTGGATCGAAAAACCAGACCCCTGAGAACCATCCCAAATGCCTCTCTTGGTTGTTCTTATTTTGTGAGTGTTAGTGACTGAGAGTATGCCAGGAGAGATTAGTTACCAGTAAAATGTGGAAACACCCGCTCATGCCCTGGCGATACGCTGGTGCCATCTGCACATTCTGTGACTTGCCAGCAGAAGCCGCATAAGGTGGCAGGTTTGAAGAGAGCTGGCCTGGGATTTGGAAACATTGAATCTTAAAAAGATCAGGTGTGAGTGGTTTAAACTCAAGGCTTCCACATCCTGATACCTTTTAGAAAGCATCTGGGAATTTAGGGGTTTCCAGGGAAAAGCTTGCTGTGTGACTATTGCAACAGCTGTGCAGTTTCTGCCTGTCTAGGCTAAATGTGTAACTCCAACGTGTGCCTTGTCACAAAGGCTGTCCCAGAGGGAGCAGGGCCTGGCACCCCACCCAGCCCCTCTCCCAAGCCTCTTGATCACACTAGTGGACCTGTTTGCTGCGTTGCAGAATCAGGAGTGGGTGTAAGTGGTGCCTGAAAGATAGACTGTTCTTCAGGCCCATGAGTGTTCTTGACGGCTTTTGTAAAGTGCTTTGGGAGGGCTGTTGCTGTAGGACGAGGAGCAGGGGAGTTGCTCTCTCATAAACCCCATCTCTGCCGTTTGCAGTGTCCCAGCACAGACTGTTCAATGAGCACCTGGTGTCTGCAAGCAGCAACCCTGCCCTAGCAATGAGGAGGAAGAAGCACACTGAGAAGGAGGTGCACGCGGACCTCGTGAGCATTGTCTCAGTCCGGCTGCGTGAGGGCTACAGCATCCGTGAGGTCAACATCACGAAAGGTGACCGTGCCGCGTTGGGGGCTGGAGGCCCAGATAGGACTTTGTTCTCAGCTCTTTAGAGCAAAGTGCAGGGTCTGCCATCTCAGCGCATGGTCGGTATTGTGGAGGAAGGAGCCATTTTCTCCAAACTCTTAAGTTTGTTTTTTGTAAACAACTGCCTGACTCAGGACTGTGTCCAGTATTGTGTAGTTTTGCACTTGCCAGGCTCATCCTCTGTGGCTGTAAGTGCCTGGGGAGGGACAGACAAACTGTGACCCTGTGTCTTAGAAATGAGTCCCTGCAGTTGCAGGGAAACTAGTGACAGAACTTGGGGCTTTGCAGAGTTTTCTGGAATTTCCTCTATGCTTTTCCTTTTTTCATATGTTCCTAGTCCTTTGCTTAGATGCACTCCAAAATACTAACACAAAGTTGAGCCCTTTGGTACAACAGATTTAATGCCTCCAAACTACAGTTTTCCAAAGGAAGAAATAGGGAGAAACAAGGATATTGTTAAGTGGGGCACAGAGTCTAGTTGGAGGTCAGTGACGTGTGGTGTTCCCCAGGGGTCAGTACTGGGCCCAGTCCTCTTCAATATATTCATCAACGACTTGGATGAGGGGATAGAGTGCACCCTCAGCAAGTTTGCTGATGACACAAAGCTGGGAGGGGTGGCTGACACACCAGAAGGCTGTGCCGCCATCCAGAGAGACCTGGACAGGCTGGAGAGGTGGGCGGAGAGGAACCTTATGAAATTCAGTAAGGGCAAGTGTAGGGTGCTGCACCTGGGGAGGAATAACCCCCTGCACCAGGACAGGTTGGGGGCTGACCTGCTGGAGAGCAGCTCTGGGGAAAGAGACCTGGGAGTCCTGGTGGGCAACAGGATGGCCATGAGCAAGCAATTGCCCTTGTGGCCAAGAAGGCCAATGGCATCCTGGGGTGCATCAAGAAGAGAGTGGCCAGCAGGTCGAGGGGGGTCATCTTTCCCTTCTACTCTGCCTTGGTGAGGCCCCACCTGGAGTACTGTGTCCAGTTCTGGGCTCCCCGGCTCAAGAAGAACAGGGAACTGCTGGAGAGGGTGCAGCAAAGGGCTACCAAGATGATGAGGGGACTGGAACACCTCCCTTATGAAGAAAGGCTGAGGGATTTGGGTCTTTTCAGTCTGGAAAAAAGATGGCTGAGGGGGGACCTTATCAATGCTTATAAATACTTAAAGGGTGGGTGTCAGGAGGATGGGGCCAGGCTCTTTTCAGTGGTGCCCAGTGACAGGACAAGAGGGAATGGGCACAAACTTGAGTGTAGGAAGTTCCACCTAAACATGAGGAGGAACTTCTTTCCCTTGAGGGTGGCAGAGCACTGGCACAGGCTGCCCAGGGAGGTGGTGGAGTCTCCGTCTCTGGAGACATTCCAAACCCGCCTGGACGCGTTCCTGTGCAACCTGCTCTAAGGTGGCCCTGCTCTGGCAGGGGGGTTGGACCAGATAACTTCCAGAGGTCCCTTCCAACCCTATGATTCTATGAAGTGAAAATGACAGGTCAGTCAGGACCAGGACCAATGCTAGAAGAACATAAAAACCGTCCAGTGGTCCTGTTGTCTCCTCTGACTCGCTAGAGATTATGGCACACGGAGTGTGAGAACTAGCCACTGACTGAGGACCTTGAGGGGTATGGGTATCCCAAGGATTGCCAGTACACCCTACCTAACTTTCCATCTCCAGCTGTGGCTAGTGCTTTAACTGAAGGGGGAATGAGAAAATCCAAATGCAAGTTACAAATTGCAAGCAGGAGAAGAAATTCTTGACCTTTGCAATGACCAGCAGAATGCCTGGAGGATGGTATTCTTAAAACACAGCATAAACATGTACATCACATGGTGATCCAGTGTCTTCACTATTCTTTTTGGGATGTTAGTACACAAAATATGTTTTATATCAGAAAATCAGTGTCTGTGGTATAATTCCAAAATCATACCAAATTTGCCATACAATGCTTTGTGTGAATTTACAGTGATCTGCCTTAGAACCATGTAAACATCATATGCCACTGCCTTGCTTGGAAGATTGTCCCAGGGCTTCATTTCTCTTTTTCTAGCTTCCTTTCTAAACTCATTCAGACCAAATTAGACCTGTGTGATTTTATTATCCTTAATTAATTTTATCCTCCCTCTCTGGCATTGCACAAACGTATTTAAGAACAATGCCTTTCTCCTTGTAACCTTCTTTTTGGCAGGTTAAGCAAGCCAATGTTTCAGCCTCCTTTTGTATGAGCAGGTTTTCTCTTCTGTTTATTTACCTTGACAGCACTCTTTTTTTTCCCCCCGTAGTTGTTAGTTTTTCAGTTTGGTCTCATATTTCTTGAAATGGTTGATAAGTGTTGTAAATGTGGTTTCCTCAGTGCCTTGTTCAGTAATGCTAATACTTCCCTGCTTCTGAAGGGAAATACCACATCTGATAGACCAGCAGTCACCTGAGCTTTCTCCGTGATTGCATTGCATTGTTAGCGCAGAAATCCCTGTGTCTTTCATGCACCTTTGCTTCCAGCTGATGAGTCTGTAGGGGTTTTTTATTGGATTTTGTTTGGTTGTTTTGTAGTCCCTAAATGTGCTATTCTTCACATAATAATACTCTTAAATTCACCTCACTTAGTTCAGCTCACTACTCCCATGTGATGACTGGGAATTGCAGTTTTTTTGGATTGATTCTTCTTACAAACTGAGTGGATCTAAACTAGCTTTTTGGGGAAGGTTGCTAACGATCATATTAGGTGGGTTAATTTGTAAAGCTGGTCTTCCAGGAATATCCCTAATTTCTTTTTTCAGGAGTTTTCTACTAAAATTAAGAATCTGTAAGGTTTTCGATTTAGACAGCTCTTCTAGAAATGTCTGCAGATTACTTTCACTAATCTCCTGGAGGTGCGGCGTGAGATACTTCCCTTAAATACAAGCAGATTAGGTCCATTGCACTCTCCTTGTCTAGGAATGTATATGAAACAGTCCAACAAGTTAGTTCCTGTCCAAACTGTGCTCAGTATTGTGCCTTTTGTCCTCCTGTGCACCAGTTCATTTACAGTTTGAACAGGCTGGAGAAAAAACCTTTCTTTAATCTGGCAGCAATGGTGAATTGCTCTTGATGAGTGTGAAGTCCTATATAGAAATGCTGGAAGAGGTAGCAGCGTGAATCATTCCGAAAGCAATCAGACAAATCCACGTTGTACATTTTTGCACAAAAGTATCGCTAAAACCTCTGGCTGAGGATATCATAAAGCAGCAAATTCTGGAGTCTGGAAGAATGTGTCAGAAATATCACCACACGTTCACCATGCTCCCTGCACTTTCCTCTAGGTATCTTCCCACCACCTTTTAGCCCTTGGAAGGATAAATGGATTGTTCTTCCATTTGTACAGGAGCAGAGAGCAGAAGAGCAGCCGCACTGGATCCGAGTTGCCTTCTGTGGTGAATAGCTATGGGCAGGTGCACAGGGGGGAGTAAGAATAGGGTAAACATACACGATGCCTCCTTTCTCCTTTCCTTTTTCTTTCCTTTGAGCACTCTAGCCCTTTGCAGCTCAGGGGCTCCCTGAGCCAAAAGTACTTTCCGTGTATTTTGATGATGTTTTTTTTTTAGAAGGAATTTAAAAATGAAATGTTTGAGCTGTCAAAAATACAGTGTGTGTTTCCGTGCCGGCTTTCAGAATAGTAGCCAGATAATGTTATACTTTGGGAAGGTTAAACGCACTGGGAAGTTGCTGGCTGTGATCTGAAAAATTGTTGAACTAACATCTTAAAGTAGAATTTATAAAAGATCAAGACATTTAGACATTCCACACCAAGGAAAAGCATGTTTGGCTAATCAGGGCTCTCTGGGCTATTCTGTAGGGAAGTGTATGACAAAGAACAGTTAATTAACCTGGATTGCCAAAAGCTTTTGCCAAAACTTGCAAACTAAAGGCTGTTAGGGAGCCAGCTGGCTGTGAAGCAAGAGGAAAGAGTGCAGTTGTGGACTTTGACACTGTCGCTTTTCTGCTTCAGTTTGCCGAAGGCAAAATAGAATAAATAGCTAGCTTTGTGCTCAGAGTTGCCTGGAGAGGTTGTTTGCGATATTTATAAGTGCTCTGGTTACCCTCACTATTTGATTTCAGATATTTAGGCATTTAGAAGGCTACCATGGTTAGCTAGGAATGCAGAAGTGCTTGTGAAAGGGAGAAGACTGGAAGGTAGGGAAGGGAGAGAAGCTGTGTCTGAGAAGCCATGGGGCCGTGGGGTGTGATGCAGCTCAGCTCCTCTCCTCTTTCTTTCTGGGACAATGTCAGAGGATTGTACTCTGTAACAAAAACAAATTCTCACTGTCCATTTTGTGTTGCTGTGTGTTGAAGGGAACCTAGAGGACATTTTTCAAGATCTCATCTTCCTCTGTGAATCAGTCCAGCACCAAAAATGGCTGGGCATGGGCTGGCCATGAGAGTGGCTGTCCTCAGTGTCGGGAATTGGGAAGACGAAGTGAGCTTTCTAAAAACTGGAGCTGGACTCATGAAAGAAATCAAAGCAGCAAAAACTTTTATTAGTTATAAAGTCAAGAACCAGAAATAGATTGTTTTGCAGTAAGAACAAGCTAAAGATTCATCTAGCTATGACTTCAAACTAAGCAAATATTTTGCCTGTGTTTTTAGTTTTGCTTATGTTGGGTCGTAGGAGTGAAGCCAGAATGACTAATGGAAACACAGGTGGAAATAGGAAATATTTTCATTAGTGATCTAGGCAAAAAATACAGGAATCTACTTATCACGTTCGCTGTTGATGAATTAGAAAAGCTTTCTTATGAGAACCAAAATATTGTGCAGATAGCAGTGGATGAGTACTAAAGCAGTAAGAGTGAGGTGACAGTATGAAATGGAAAGAGACAAATTTATACACTCTTGTTCAGCCTCTCTGATAAACTAGGCAATCTTCATACAGAAACAACAGATGTTACAACCCTGGCAGATGCATTTATAGTAACGCAAAGCACCCGTTGTGGGAAATATTAGTGACCTTAAATAGAATCCCAGTATTCCCTCAGATTAAATACAGGTGAAATATAGTATACACCTTTGGTCATCTTTGTTCAGGAAAGATGAATTCTTGAGATGCAGAAAGGTCTGGGACTGTTAAGGGGAATGAATAGTCTATCACAGGCTGGTGACCATGGCGTGGTTTAACCTGCACAGTGACAGCTGAAACTGGGTACGGATTTCTCCCCCTAGTGCACACTCCTTGTCAATGTTACGGAAATGAAGCTTCTCAGAATAAAAACAATTTAATCTAAAGAACAACCGAGCAGGAATTTGGCATGTACTCTGGAAGGTTTCTTCTAAACGTTGACAGGGGAAGAGTACTCTGAGGGAGCCCTCCCAGCAGGGACCATGAGAGCAAAAAGCAAGGTGGCTTTAAAATGGAGTGGCATCAGCCTGTGAAGGGGATGGCATGCTATGCCTGTGACAGCAGCAAATGCAACTCTGCAGGAAACATAGGATCCAGGCTGATGACCTGTTCGGACGGTTTCCAGTGCATCCAGTCACTTATCTCACAAATGCTGCAAGTCCAATGAACTATAGAGCAGGCTGGACATCAGAATAGATGATTGAGCAGTTGAAAGAGCAGCGTGGCACTGTTATAGAAAGTCATGTGTTTCCCTGGGTTGTTTCAGTACAATTACACATGCCCAGTCAGCAGGACTGTGACAGTTTTCTTCTCTTCTGGCTCAGTAACGCTTGCTATTGGGTGTTTGTATTAATCTTGCTAGACGTGCAGTGGCCCACTTAAAAAGGTAAAAAATGTACAGTTTGAAGCATGGGTGAATAGTCATTCTTAACTGAACTTTGGGAGGAGAAGAGGGTAAACATGGTGAGAAGCTTTTGATGCTTGAAGTTATAGAATACATGAAATACTGTCTGTGCAGGAAGAACATGGAATTTAATTCAAGAATTGGGCATCACCTTCCCGGTTGTTTATGATCTGGTCCCATCAAGTCCAAATGTCTATGTTTCTGCAATAGATCAACTCTGCAGCATGCAGGTGATAAAACTTTATAGTTTAGAGGCCCTGCCCATCTGTCCAAAGCATCTTGGAAACAAAGATGAGGCTGTGAAGAAGAGAGCCCTTTGCAAATGTCGGCACTTCCTCTGAATTTCAGTTGTCTTTTCTAGTGGGGGTACTACACGTATGTTTAAGGAACTGTTCACCAAGTGCTACTGCGTAAGCAAAGACTCCCTCTGTTGGGGAGAAGAGAGAACGACTTCAGCTATACCAAATAGTTGTTAGATCACATCCCCCTCATAGAAGTCAAACAGTCTCACAGTACATATGAGTCCCTGGTCAGAGATGAAGCTCAGCTGTATACCAAACAAGCACTTGAACTTACTCCTCTGCTCCCATGCAGGTGGGTCTCAGCTGGAGGTGAAACTAGTGCTTCTTTGGAAGCATAACATGAGGATAGAGTACTTAGCCGTGACACCCTGGCCCCTGGACGCATCAAAGCGCAGCACGTGGGTGGAGGTGACGATGGAGGGAAGCTATGACATCTTGCATGACATCAGTTGCACCATGAGGAAGCCTATCACCAGTCTGTACCGCACTACAGTCATCAGGCGCTTCTGGAACACCTTGCAGAGGTGAGTGGGACCATCTCCATCAGTTCCCAGATTCTGATAGAACCAAGAAATTGCTTCCTTGGCATGCTTGGGCATGGGTTATGCAGGTGGACATCTGAACCTGGGGTCCCAAAGGAATATGCTCTGGGGAAGAGGCGTGACTGGTGACAAGCTTGCCATCTAGCCAAGGAAAAGACTCGAGCTGGCCTGTGACGTAGTCTGTAAGATTGCTTCATGGCGATGGCATTGCCAACCATTCCCAAATCTTCATTACCAACTCTTACCATCCTTCTTGTATACTAGGCTGTTACACTTGAACTTCTTTACCATGCTTTTTGCAATCAGATATTGAATCCCAGCATTGCCCTAGAAAGCTGTTGCTGTAGATGGGCTCCCAAAACATAGGGAGTGCTGTGTGCAGGCACTGGGCTGACTGGAATAGCAAGAGGGACAGCGTGGACTTTTGTGGCTAACTGCCTCTTCTCTTGCAGCATCAACCAGACAGATCAGATGCTGGTTCATCTGCAGTCCTTTGACACAGTTCCAGAACACTTCACCATTCCCGAGAGCACCAAGAATGGGGTGCCCCTCTTCTACATCCCCCCAGGCTCCACCACTCCGGTATGTTCCCTCTCTCTCCTATTTGATGTGGAATTAGTTTTCCCTCTTGCCTGTTCTGTTTTGCACCAGGGGATGCTGAGTCCCAACAGGCCATCGAGATCGTCTGTAACTCTTGGGCTTCATCTCTTGCTCTTTTTGTTCTGCTCAGTAAGAGAGTTCAGGTGCAGTGCAGTGCCTGTGAACATCCCATCCCACGCCTTTTCCCCTCTGAGATACCATCCTCTGTCTTTATTGCTGCAGCTGCACCTCTAAGCCCCACAGCAAGTCTTCTAAGTGTGCTGTGAAGCCTTCTCCTGTAACGATGTGATGTGTGAGACCAATGGGGAGGCTGTCATGCTTATTTTTACCATGCTTTTTCAGTGAATACCTCATACGCACAGAGTTGCTGATGGCAGTCTTGTGCCCCGATGATATGGCTCAGCACTGTCAGGTGACGATCTAGGATGTGCTGAGTAGTTATTGTTTAAGAGGCTCATTGCTCTGAGCACTCATGGGGAAGGTGCAAGAGAGATACTTGTCATCTGCACAGCAGAAACTAAACAAAATATGAGCTAATAGTTTCCACGGCAAAATTCAAACTCATTGAAGCTTACTGAGCAGAAGTGCTAGCATAATATCTGCTCCCTGCTAGCAGTGTCTTCGGCATTGACAGAAGATGACTAGCAGATATCAAAGCTGGGGGAGCTTTAATTTAAAAGAACTATCCCTTTAAATTTGTTGCTTAAGCCCTCCACTTCTTTAGGCTTGGCTAGTAAACTTTCCCTATGTAGGGTTATGTATCCCACAGTATATCTGGAGCATCACATCTCATGGCTAACCACCACTTTATTTTGGCGTCAGCAGAGTTGCTGTAGTTGGTGGAATCACAGTGTTACCATACAAACGTGTTAGAGTTTCCCAATGCCACCCATTGCTGGTACTGTATTTGCATGAGCACTCTCAGATGAATTATCTCAGTGTTTAATTGCTCTGCTGACACAAGCCATATATCCCCCTCTCAATCAGAAAGCACACCATTACATATACCATCTTTTCCATGGTTGATTTACTTGATGCTAAGTAGTTAAATTCCTAATTAACTTGACGTTTCAGGAATGTAATTTATTTTTGCTTACATTGTACTGCCTGTTTCAATGTGAACGCACTTAGTTATTCCGCTGAGAGGCAGTTACCGAAAGCCAGGGATGTGGCTATCCTTTTAGACCTACACAGCTCAGCCACTAGAGAAATTCCTGCTCTCTCTGAGTGGAACCAGACAGTTTCTTGCTGAATGTTGCCCTGTCATTTTCTCAGGTGCTATCCCTGCAGCACAGTGGGTCCGACTCAAGCCATTCCCAGTTTGCCTCCTACTGGAAGCCTATCCTTTCCATGGATGCCAACTTCTGGCAGAGGTGGCTGCACATGCATCGTATAGTCATCCTTCTGGAGCATGACACGTATGTAACTGGCAGGGCTGGGCTCACGTGCACAGTGTGGGCCAGCCTGGGAAAGCAGGGTGTCCAGTTCAGTCCAGTTGCAGAGTTGCAGCTGTCTTGAAGGTACTTATGGCCAAGGGACGGGCTTCGCTACTGGGACCTGGTGGATGGTGAAGGCTCGTTTATCTGACAGAGACTGTAGGGTGGGAAGTCATCTTTGTCAAGAGTAGGGCTGTTCTCAGGAGCATAAATTGTTTCTTGCGTCCCTCTTGGGTTTGGATTTCCTGATTGTAGGGGGTATGGACCATCCAGTTGGAGCTATCCCACATGTTTTTGTTTGCTGCTGGAAAACATCTTCCCCAAAAGCATTGCTTTCCTCAGGCTGGTCCTAGTTGCAGAGTTATGTGAATAGTAGCCATATACTGCATGGTTGGAGACAGAAACAATACAAGGGTGTGCTCTCTGCAAGTTGGAGGGCAGGATCCTTGGAGAGCAGGATCCCTTTGCGCTCAGGGAGGGCGGCAGGTACCAACAGACACAGGCAGGAGAGGTGCTTGTGTATTGGCTGCGGTTGCCAAACATGGCTGATGTACCAGTCAGAGGATGAGCTGGAATGGACGTAGCAAAGTCTCTCTGGGCTTCGGGGGAAGAAGAGAAACTGTGGTTCTAAAGCAAGTTTCTTCCACACCCCGCAGGCCTGTGCCCAAGCACCTGCACACGCCGGGCAACAATGGCCGCTACAGCACCATCCAGTGCCGCATCTCTCACTCGGCGCTCACCTCCTTGCTGCGGGACTGGAGCAGCTTCGTGCTGGTGGAGGGCTACTCCTACGTCAAGCTGATACACGGGTGAGTGGCTGTGAAGCAGTCCCATGTGGGGACAGGCATATGGCCAGACCAAAGATCCAGTTAGACCAGTACACTGTGATGGGCCAGAAGCAGATGTCTAGAGGAGAGGATAAGGGCAAGACAATTGGGTGTGAAACCCTGCTTATTCTGAACTGCTGCCACTGCATTCCAGGCACAGCCTAGAGGGAAAGGGAAGCCAGCTGGGAGGTTTCTGCACGCTAGAACTGACCTGTGTTGCTGCCAAGTTGTGTGGGTTCTTGAGTTCTGCAGAGCAGACCTCCACCTGGTCTGACACAACAGAGCGGCAAAATCTGTGCTATCTCAGCCCTGTCTTAATCCTTCCTCCCTAGCTCTGAGGATCCCACACCTTCCTCGTTTTATGTGGTGCGAATCATCTCCAAAGCTCCCTGCATGGTTCTCCGGCTGGGGTTCCCCATTGGCACACCTGCACAGGCCAGGAACAAGGTGAGAGCTGGCTGGCTGCTTCCTGGGGTAGGAGCAGAGCAAGAAGTTTTGGATGTGGAAATGGCAGGTAGATCACAGGCGACACTGTGGGCAGGTATCCTCTAATAACTAACTGACGTTAAGGCGGGTGTGAATGGGTAATGGGTGTGAATTTACTGTAACAGAAAGGGACAGTTTGGACAAAGCTTTCTCTGTTAAGGTTATGAAAGAACGAAACTCAAAGACGCGAAAATCAATAGAATAGCTGGTCACAATTTTTTTTCACATTGCTTAGTTCAACTGTTGGGCTTGAAATGACTCAAGGGTTATCTAGTCTAGCCTTGTGACCAAAGCACAATCAATACTGTCTGTCGGGAGCAGCAGGTACTTGTCTGACTCATCTATAAAGACCTCTGTGATGGATGTACTACATGTTCCCTAGGCTATCTACTTCAGTAGGTGGTGAATTGCGTATGTATATCGTATCATTTGGGCAAGGAGGAGTTAGAGCTAAAATGTGAACAATGCCCTTCGTGAGCAGTACAGGGAGAGAAAAAAATGTAATACCCAGAAAATGTTTGAGAGAGATGCAGGTCTGCTACACAGACTTTTAATAAGCTCTTCATATCAATGTGCTGCCCTAGTCAGGTGCAGAAGTTGTGGTTACTGTGTGGGCTGTTTCTCCAGCTCTAAAGGCTGAGACAATTCTCAGTGTTCCTAGGTTAAACAGTAAGTACGAGAAATATGTCCTGCAATTAAGCTATGTGAACCTTTTGTTATAAACAAGAGGTTTATCATTAAATCTTGATCTTTTGTCTTAATGAAAGAAATCTTTTGTTTGTCTCACTTAGCTTTGGTGTTAGATTAGTCTGAGGAGAAGCTGACAAACATGGGAAGGACCATCTCTTTCTGAGATAATGAACCCAGATAACACTAAATGCTCTGGCGCTCTGGAGGATCTGCCCTTTCGTGTCTTTAGGGGATCCAGGCTTTGGGCACTGGTTGCTGGGCCAACATGTGGGCTGGTAATGCCAAGTGTCAGGTTTTATGAAGGAGTTCACTCTGGCAGGTATAAGTTAATACCTGCCTCACGAAGAAGGTGTGAGATGGGCACCATACCCTGCAGCTCTAGGCAAGCTGCAGATCATTGCAGCAGGAGCTGCATGTAGATCATAAATTGTATCATGAGCAACATTTTTCTTGGTTTGGTTTTTTTTGGTGTTTTTTTTTTCTTTTGCCTGCCATGGGGCCGATGAGCTACCCAGTGTGGGTGATGGCAGTAGAACTTAGCCTGCCTTGTTTAAGGGGACCAATTTTTTTGTGTTGAGCTTTTCAAATTTCCCAATGTTCAAGGGAAGGAAAGCACTTGGTACAGTCTGACTTTCAGAAGGCTTTTGGTGAGACTCCATATAGGGCACAACTGTAGATCTGGAGTAGGAATGGGGTGTCATAAAACAGAAACTCTTAGTGAACAAGGCATGGAAATTGAGAAAGTATCGAGTTCTCATCAAAGAAGCAGCCGCTTGTGGTTTTCCCAATCTTTTTTACTAGCCAAAGCGTAGGGACCTCAGCTGCAGGTGGTGAGCTGAGAGAATCTGCATGTGGCACAAAGCTGTTGGGTTTCTTCTGCCCTTTCAGCCTATGTGTTTTGTGGACACCTAAGCAGCACGATGGTGACTGCAAGCCAGTATTGACAACTGCAAAATAGCACACCTTGGATTTGGGCACTTAAACACCACCAGTGATTCTGTATTATCAGTATGAACCCACAAAGGGGACCCAAGTGGCATTGTAGTGCAGAAGAGAGCTCTGCTTAATGTTTGGGTTTGGGGACACTTCTTTCCTTGAAAAAGGCATAATAATGATGGGAAAGTAGCTGAAATAATTACTGTTGAGGAAGGAGATGAGAGCTGCTGTTCTCCTGTTTGCCTACAATGGTAATGGAAATTAAAAGGAGTTGAACAAAGATCATGAAAAGAAACCTAACCATGGAATTTCAAAGAAAACATGGGGGCATTGTGGGGATCAGATGCTGGTGTGGGTAGATCCACATTCAGAGCTGCTAAAAGGTGAAAAGAGTAATCATGAAGTCATTTTGAAAGTATCTTGGAAAAATAACCTAAAACCCAACTGAAACTCTTGAAACCTTTTACCATAAAGTTTTGACACAAGTATGTGATAGTGGGGGAACACATCAGCTGTGGGGACAGTGTGGCTCTGTCTTATATGTACTAGTTTACATTCACTGTAGGCTGTTGAGGAGAGGAGGAGGGGAGGAATGAGGGTGGGTACTCAGCCTGCTTCTGTGGAAGAGCTGACATGCAATTAATTTGTTTTTCATCATAGTTACAGAAGGCAATTTCTTCAGCCTTGAAATCATCTTTGGCATTTTTTGGACCTTTCTTTTGCTTTTAAAAATATTTGTAGTTGTTAAAATGTGGACCTAAGAGCCTTGTGTCATCTTGATGTGCTCTTGCTAGTGCCTCAGAAATAAAATGACCTTTAGCTCTGGCTCATCTGTATATTTAAGGATTGTTCTATTCTTTTTAGTCAGGCTCTTTTTCTGGAAGCTTATTTTGAGTAGCTTACGTCTCCAGCAAAGGTGGTCACGTTTACCTTTTGCTTTTGCCATGACAGATAGTGGAGGAGTTGCGGGACCGAATCTTGCAGCTGCGCTTTCCCCACAGGGTCCAGAGCAAGGAGGCAACTCCAAAAGCAAAGAGGAAAATATTTGGCAGTAGCTCTCCCTCCAAGTCTCCACCTGTGGCTGGGGCCCAGTCAGCCTTCTCAGACAGACCCTGCCTTGTTGTGCTGCACAAACCATTGGAGAAACTACTCATCAGGTAGTGGTGGAGATCCAGGCCATCAGCACAGCACCCTTGCCCTGGGAACCGGGAGAGAGGAGGATCTGGGGATGGTGCTGCCAGTTGCAGGATGAGGGTGCTGTGAAGCTTGGTGTTTGTTGGGGTGGGTTTGGGTTGTGTGGCGGGGAATGGCAGCTGTAGTCTGTGAGGGCTGTGATGTGCAGCAGGGGGCCTTGCTGGAGAGGCAGATTTGTTACTCCTAACTAACATGATGCAGAAGTAAATTTGGTTACTGCTGTCTGAGCAGGATCCTGTGCTGGGCTAGCCATGTTCTGCTGCTGGGGGCCTCTGTCCTGGGCCCAGCAAGCAGGCTGTGAATCCAGACAGCTCTGGCCCTGAGCACAGCATTCCTTCCACCTCAGTGAGACACACTTCTGTCCTCTCCTAGGTATGAGAAGCTGCCTTCTGACTATCGAGCCCCTTTCATTCTCAACCTGGAGCATCCCCCAGTGTCTGGCCCACTCACTATGGTGGCCAGTCGTACTGCCTCTTCCACTCTGGCCTCACTGTCCCGCTACTTCTATCACCAGCGTTGGATTTGGAGTGTCCAGTCGGGACTGGCACCAGCTGTCCCCATCACTGCTGTAGCCCAGCTCCTTTCCACACTCACAGAGTAAGTTGCACACCTGAACTGGAATGTTTTCTCCACACAGTCCTGTGGATGCAGAGGAAGCAGGGTGGATCTGAAGCCTTATTTTAGGTAACAGTTGAAGCTGCTATGCAAAAGGTTTTGGTCCTTTACAAGCTTCTGGAGCAACTTGGGTTTGTGCTTTACCAAGTTCTGCAACTGCAGTTGAGGATAAGGAGAGTCCTGGAAAACATACAAAAGGGGGAGAGGTGTTACTGTGCTTGGAATATGCTGATCTTCACACAGACTGTCCTGTGTAAAGCATCACATCTCCCCATTCTCTATGTGTAGCTCCCTGTCTTGGGAATGAAGGTGTTGTGGGGTGAAGAATACAGTCATTCCTGTATTTAAGGCTTGCAGTATGGGTAGAGAAGTCCTCCGTGTCTGACTGCCTCTCTGTTGCCAGGGTTCGTCTGTCAGAGGGTTTCCACTTTGCATCCAGTGGGGATGGAATTATCAACATGGTCCTGGAGCTGCCCATACAGGTGAGCCTGAGTGCTGCAGTGTGGGCACAATCCTTCATTGCTTCTTCCTGTGATGGGAATTCCTGTCCATTCTAGTAGCACACACCTTTGACACGTACAGGGAGACCTACCTCCTCCCCTGAAATAAAGCAGCTTGTGGGTTGGGCATTTTCCTGTCTTCATCTGCAGTTAGAGAGCTGCTTTGCTGGTATGGACATGGTGTGCTGAGAGAGTTCTTGGGGCTGGGACAGGCTGCCTCTCTCCTCCACTANTGGGGCACTTGGTAGGTGTGGGCTCTTGCTGGTTGCCAGGCATATGCAGTGTCTCTCCTCCAGATCGATGGCTCAAGTGAGAGCAGCAACGGCAGGGAGAAGCACACCTGTGTCGTCCAATACATCCTCTTCCCACCCCACTCCACCTCCACCAAGGACAGGTGAGGCTGTTGCCCTGCTCCCAGGGAGGGCTGGCAGCGGAGTCACAGCTCCAGACTTGCTCTTTGTGGGCAATGTGGAAAGGAGGGAGTCCTCCATCGTCTAGTACAGACGACTAGCTGTCATGCATTGATCGCCAGTTAGCTGGGGCTTTGCTTGCAAACCTGGGGTTCGTGTGGCTTTTCTCACAACTCTGAGAGGAGCTGCAGTGGGCTGCTGGTTCTGGGCCATCTCACAGGACTTGCTTTATATCTTTTCTCCAGCTTTTCCACAGATGATGACAATGATACGGAGGTGGAGGCCATTGAGGTGGACACAGAACTGAACCTGGTCACTGAGTGCTGGGTAGAGCCACAGAGCGGCCATGTCCACAGTACTGCTGAGAACTGGAAGCACCTCCATGGCTTGCCCTACCAGAAAATACCTAAAGCGGTGAGTTCCTGAAGGGGCAGGGGCATGGGCTCTTTTTTGGGGGAAGAAGGGCTTATTGCAAATGCCACACTGCAAGTGAATTACTGAGAGCCAGAAGAGATGGGAATGCTGTTAACAAATGAGCCAGGGATTTATAAAAGAGGAAATGGGCTACTGGGCAGAAAAGGGGTCTGGATTGCAAGGCAGTGGATGCAAAGCTGTTCTGGAATAGGTGGGAAAATACAAATGACTTTATCAAGAGCCCTTCCATTGGAGGGGAGCAAGCTGGACCAGAGCAGGGATTGCAGGCGGTGCTGCCGATGCACCTCCTGAACAATGCAAAAACAGGCTAAAGGGCTGGTGGAGGAGGAGAGAGCAATGAGTGAGAATAGGTCATGTCAGGGGATGGGATTATGGGTGTTTCCTCTCTTTGCTTTTAGACTATTCTCTCCTGCATTTGGGGGTAATAATTCTGCTGCATACAGCTGAGCCTTGACTGCTTATTGCAGCTCTATCCCCGGGACCTTGCGTGCATTGCCACCATGCTGACCTTCGAGTACATCAGCCAGTTGTGCCAGAACAAGGAGTGGGTCTGCCCTCCTTCAGACACCAAAGCTACTGAAGGTGAGCCCAGCAGATAGCAGGTGGGTTTGAGGGAGCCAGGATCATACCAAAGGCTGAGGGCAGGAGCTGAGGAAACCCTATTGGATCATATCACTGGCACTGTGGAAGGGGAAGATGGCCAGGAAAGCTCAGGGCCTGGAGGGCAGAAACTCCTTCCTGAGGAAGAGGGCAGGAAATGCCTGCAGGGATATGCAGAGCTTGCCAGATGGGAGATCTCTCCCAAGAGCAGGGGAGTCCTTGTCCCTGACTATGCTGGCAATTCAGGCTACCTCTGGCTTCCAGCATGGTCATTGCTCTCCAGCAGTGTTACCTGTGACACTGGTGTTTGGGTTTTGTCCTCTGGCAGCTCTGGGCATGAGCTACATAAGGGCTCATGGTGGCTCCTTCCTTGTATGAAGGTGGCAATAGGCCCAGGGGACTCTTGGATAGAGATACGTCTCTGTAGGTAGCTCGCAACCTGCTGTAGCCTCTGGTAGGCTTTGCCCTTTCCCCACATTCATCCTTCATATCCCTCTGCCCCCTAAGCAGAGGGAGTTGGGACAGTGTTGCTGTGTGCCTTCACTTGGGCTGCCTGCACTGTGTTTAGGGCTGGCACCATGCATGTGGAGGCGACCTGGGAGGTAGGGCTGTGTGATGCACAAAGGCATGTTACATTCCCAGTTCTTGTTGCAGATCCAGACATGGGGGCTGGTTTTCGAGTGCATGAGATCCCATTCCAGTTCAACCTCATGAAGCTGTTGCCCAGGTGCCAGCAGGTTGAAATGTTCTTCCTAATGCTGACAAAAGGTAGGTGCCTCTTCACCACCTGCCTCCTTTTGTCCTCCCTCCATGGCTGTGGGCACCCCGCTCTCTGTGCTTGTCTCCCTGGGCAGCAGGCATGTGAGAGCTGCCATGCCTCTTTCAGTAGCTCAGTGCTGTTCTTCCCATCCCTGCAGCCCCAGAGCTGTCTAGGGGATGATAGTTTTGGAATAGTTGCTTTTGAAAACACTGAACATAGACTGTTGCTCTGTGGTGGTGGTTTCTTGTCTTTAGCCCCAAACGTCTCCAGAGCAGTTACCGTAGCAGCATGGGTCAGTGCAGGGTAGCTAATGAGGCTGGAACTCAAGGGCTTTCTCAACACCCTCCAAGTCAGCCTTGCAGAGGTGCTGGGGGAAACTCTTGGCTTTGCAAAGGGCTGTCTCCTGGGGGCCTGGGCAGGTGGTGGTTGTGGAGATACTGTCTCTGAAGCTGCCTGGTTCTGTTTTGGAGCAGAGAATGAGGAGGTGACCAAGGACTCTTCGTTTGTGCCCAATGAAATGCTACTAAACCTCTTCCATGGCTGCCTGCAGCATGACCTCAGTGACCGGGAGATCCCCATGGCTGATGCTGACCATGTGGCTTTCATGGAGCAGGTTCTGCAACGGGATCGTGATGGCCATCAACCCCCCTTCACACTCCCTGTGATCAGAGGTAGGGGTCAGGAGCATGGTAGCGGTGACACCAGGAGCTGGGGTGTTTCAGGAGCCTTGCTTTCAAGTCTCTTCCTCAGCTGGTGTTTCTCAAGTTGGTTTCTCTGTGCTCCATTTCAGAAGAAACCCTGAAAACCTCTGGGACTCTGGAGCAGCAGGATGCTTCAGCATCCTATCATCTTGTTGGCAGCAATGGCACCAGGGATATGACAGGCTCCACAAGTACTCTGCAGGTACTGCTGTGCTGCCGTCCTTCTCCTGAGCCCCCTCTGAAGGCAAGGCAGCAGCTGTGGAAAATCAGGAGAGTTAGTAGAAGGGTTGAGAACAGATTGAAAGGCTGGTGTTTTCTCCATGCTTGGCACCAGTTTTTAAGCTGTAGCCTGTGGCTGAAGGCAAGCAAGGGTAGTTGCATTCACCGTGGGCCTAGCCTGTTACAACAGCGTTGGTGCTGTGTCTCAGATTGCTCAGAAGCCATGGCCAGTCACTGCCTGGAGGTCAGAACAGGCCCCAGCAAAACTGGCTAAGCATCTGCTGACTGTGTGCTGTGTTTTGTGGAGCCAGGCTGCTCTGAGAATGGTGCAGGGGGTGGCCAGGGTGATTTCAGTGCTGTGCCAACCAGTAGTCATGGAGAAACTAGCTCTGTCTGGTTGCTACCTGCCTCAGGGTAGGCCTGTGCCATGTGCTATGAGCTTATCCAGCTTCTGCTCTTTCATCAGAGCCTCGGCAACATGGAGCTGCCTGAGGATGATGTGACCCTGAGTGACACTACAGGGCCCTTTCCCCCACAATGGCGATGTTATGCCAAACTGGTCAACCCGCAGCATGTGTTCCTGACCTTCCTGCCAGCCACCTTTTCAGGTGAGACTGCATGTTGTGGGGAATGAGAGGAAGTAGCAATCCTGAGCGCCACCTCAGGAAAACAACAAAACCAGAATCGGTTCTGGCAGCGTAGAGAGAAAATTGGACAGTGGAGTCTAGACCCAGTCTTTTTGCACCACATGGCCAGAAACAGAATAGGGCAAAGTGCTGAATGTCTTACTCTTCTCTCCTTGGTGCTGCCCACGTGGTGTGTTTCCAGGCAGGGGATGTGGCTTCAAGTTGTTTGCTGGCTGCAACCATTGGACCATTTTCCCAGTAGGGTTGTTAATGGATGGAATAAGGAGACTGCTAATGGAATGAATGAAATGGTCTGGGAGAGTCCCAGCTTCTGGGCATTGGCACATATCTGACTTCCACTGAGCTGCTGGTGAGGACTTCTAGGCTCAGCTGGAAGTACTCTGTGGAGCAGCTCCGACATACAATGAGGTAGCAGGGACATCTGCCCTCTTGGGAATGTAGATGAAGGAGTTAAACTGTTCCCACTGGACAGAGGGTGATTTTGTTTTGTTTTCTTCCAGATGTACAGAAGCTGATGACTTGTGGATTGGACAAACCTCCAAAAGATGAGAGTCGATCTGGAGAGGATACCCTGGGACCTGTCTGTGCAGAGCGAGTCAGGGCTGAGGCTGAAGAAGCAGATGCTGCAGTGCTATTACCTACCCTCAGCGTAACACCAGCCCATGGTACCAACCTCAAGACAGCACCTTGCTAAAGTATTAGTGTCCTTGCTATTTCTGAGCACGCTGTTGGGCAGATTGAGGTAGGAGGAATAATGGGTTGCTAGAGCCCGTCAGCTCCTGCCTGGTGGTCCACAGTCAGATTCAGGAAAAGGGGCACAGCTTTCATGATGTTCATGGGGGGTGAGGGAGTGTAATGTGAGCTGAGTGCCCGTGGCTGAAGGATATCTCCCTGTGGGCAAGGATTTTGCAAGCGGATAGAAGCTGCTAGGAATGGCGCTGCTGTGGAAGGTCAGTGACTCTTGCGTCATGATCCGGACTGGCAGTACCAGCTGCACATTGTCTTAGGGAGAAGGGCACGGCCCCTGATGCAGTCAGCCAGGCCTGCAATGAGGATGGAGGGTTTTGCTGCTGCAGAAGGTGGTGATGGTGAACAGACATGGCTGCCCAAGAAGGGACAAATCACTGGGCTGAGTGGCTGGGTGTTGGGCGAGGAGAATGGTCCCTGAGATTTGAGTGGTAAGAAGCTTGTAAAACCGATACGTGCCTGTGGTTGCTGTTGTGAGGGCTGTGACCTCTCAGACCAGTAACAAGGAGCCTTTATGTCAGGGCTGTTTCTTTTGCAGAAGTGAGCCGTGACCCTGGAGAACAGAGTGGTCCCTCGCGGAGAGATGTGCATATCTCCTTCTGTCGCCAAAACTCGCAATCTGAGCTAGGCGACTGCCGCCGATTTCGCTGCCCCATTTACATCTACAGCTGCTCTTTGGAGCTGTTACGAGAGCAGCTTGTCAGCCCACGGGCACACCGTCCTCCCCGGGACATCTTTTTCAGGTAGTACCAACCAATACTTTATTCCTAGACATGAAATAGAGGAGCTTCTTTGACAAGAGGCTGGCTCTAGCCCTGCCTTGTTCTCTTGGCTTAGCCTCTCTGCCTTATAGCAGCCACGGCCTGGTTGTGCCCTAGGGCCCTGCCTTACTGGCGCCAGAGCCATTTATAGTCCAAAATGTGCTTCATGGGTGCTAAAGGCGGCAGCTCCTCTTTTCCAGGTCCCAGTCTCTGGAACGTCCTCCTACTGCTGCTTGGCTAGACCACAAGCATAAGGAGCTGGTGAGTTACTGCACGCTGCTGCAGGAGCATTCCCACCAGTGCTATGTGAAAGGTGAGCAGAGCGATGGGAGCTAAAGGCAGGGCTGGGGTTGGGGCTGGACCCTGGATCTTCTTTTAAGAAAGCAATGTCTCATTTTTCTTGTGATCTTACACTGAGCTGTAGGACTGGTCTTCCACCAGGACAGATTTAAAGATGTCTCTGTGCTTTCCCTATGGGCGTTGCATAGGCTGTTCCTGGACCTGTGCAGTGCTGTGGAGGGAAGTCCCTTCTTTGACTTTTTCCTGTCACTTTCAGGGTGGCAGATCCCTAGGTCACTCTGACATGACACAAGCCCAGGGTATCACGTAGCGTTAGGCATTCTGGCTGAATCTTGTCTCCCAGCACCTGCGCTGACTGCAGCTCTGTGTTGGGACTTGATACAGCTCTCTATGTGGCTATTGCCTGAGTCCCGTGGCCTTGCATCCTTGCAGTGCGGCGCTCAGGCACTGTGCTTCTTCTGTAGGGCTGTTCAAGAGCCTTCAGCAGTCACACAGCATCAGCTCCCAGGACCTACTTACAGCCATGGACTACTGTGAGGAGCTGCTCCAAGAGATTGATATCACCAACTTCTTGCTGACGGTGTGCAGCCATGTCCGCGCGTTCCGAGAGAGCCACCAACATTTCCGTACGCACTCCAAGACAGCCAGCTTCCAAGTGGGCAGCATAGAGCAAGAAGAGGAGCAGAACTCTAGGGAACGGGGTGTCTTGGTCTCTGAATCAAGGTAGGGGCCCGCCTCGGTCATGCTTCTGTTCTTAGCATTGTGCCAGGGCAGATCTTCCTTCAAGCATCTTCTACTGCCTGCTAGAAGGAATGTTGTAGGGCAGGGTCTAACAGTTTTGCATGTAAAGACAAATATTTCCAGTGGGATACCCACCTGGTATGGTATCCACCAGGACCTCCTAAATTTTATAATCTCTGGTGACATCCATCCTTTCACTTTCTCTTGTAGTCTTAGCTCATTACTGTCGCATCTGGCCTGAGCTGGAGGGCAGTTTTTCTGCAACTAACTCTCAGACTTACTGTTTCTGGAGAAATTATGCGTCTCCTGCTGCTTGAGTCATTTGAGTTTGATATTGACTTTGGTGAAAGTAACAGGTTTGTTATCTTTCTAATGAATAAAATGTCATTTTTTTTAATTAAAACTCTGGAAAAAAAATCACAAGAGAAGTAACAAGGCAGAAGTGGAATATGCTTGATGATGAACTTCTGTCCTGCCTATTCCTTAGGGTTTTTCTGAGGTTTGTATTGCCTCTGGAAACAAGGAGGGGGAGAAGTACTCTTCTGTGCTTTCGTGTCTGTTGAAGAAACACCCTCTTTAGGTCCTTTGTCCTCTGTTTTCAATTGACTCTCCTCAGTTCCTTTATGTGAATTCACTAGCATTTGTTGGGAATCCCCAATCCTGTTTCTTCTTACACTGTAAGTCATTGAGATGAGGCTGTGGTTTTGAAGAACACTCAGTGTTTGGAAAGTCAGATGACTTCTTCAAGTGCTACTTTCCCAGAGAAAAACTATGGCAACCTTTATTTTTTGTTGTTTATAAGATATTACGAATCACCTATTCCAGTGCAAACATTACTGAATGTTCAGTAACATAAACATTACTGAAATAGGTACAGTTTGTGACACATTGCACCCAGTTCTGCCATCTGTATTACTAATTTGAATACTTTGTGAGCATTTTGACCAAATGACATCCCACTCCCCAGATTGCTTATTCTGAGTTTTAGGAACTGATTCTGTCATGGAGCTGCTGAGTGAGAATGGGCCGGAGCTTTGTGCTCTGCTCTGTGCTGCCAAGACACTAGGGATGCTGGGGGGGTGGTATTTGCTGTGAGGTGCCCTGGACTAGGTGTTGCTAATTCAGATTGCTCCAGACCTGTCCCTGTACTCAGCCACGTGTCTCTATTTCCCAGGGAGGGTGTGTAGTGTGGTGTAGAGTATCCAGCCACGGAATCAGCATGGTTAAACTGCCTCTGGCCTGGCTTCAGAGAGCCTGATTGCTTATCTGGGTTAGTGGGTGGCAGGAGGGTTTCTGGGGCTGTAGGTGTGGGGGCTGTGTAAGTCACATCATGTTTACACAGCTGAAGTGTGGGGAGCAGTGAGGTGGGATGCTTGCAGGGTAGATAATACGTACATCTATTCCCGATTCCTGATTTGCCTGTCTGACCTGTCCACAATCCTGTCAGTGCGGAAATGGAAGACTACAGCGAGCAGGACTCCCATAACATTGCTAGCCCTACGGAGGAGCCAAAGAGCAGTATGGGCACCAGCTGCTGTTCAGAGTTTCCCCTCTCACTGCTGGAAAATGGACAGCCCTGCCAGGCACACCCTGACTTGCATAAAATTATCCAGGTGAGGAATGTGGAAACTCGGCTTGCCTTCTGCAGGAAAGTAGAGTGTCTGCATCACGTTTGGGATTTCTTTTTTAGGAAAAATTCCTGGAAATTGGAAGCTTACATTTCAAGCCAGTGCCATCAAATCCTCACTATTTCTTCTATTGCCCACCATCGGCCAAGAAAGAGGTAGGCGCTGTGCTGCCCTGGCAGGCACCTAGTCCTTGTGGAGGGAAGTAGCTTTGCTTGGTGTCAGATCTGGATTGGGGCTGGTGAGACCCATGGGTAGTTTAAGACCCTGGTGGGGGCCAGGAACAGCCTGCTTCGCTGCCTCGCATGGTTCTAGTATCTGCCCTTCCTCTCTCCATCTCAGGAAGAGGCATCTCGGGATCAGGCAGACAGGAAAGGCAGTGAGGACATGGAGGGATCAGAGGCAGAACTGGCAGCTGAAGAAGGTAATGTTTGCTCGCTCTGTCCTGGAGAAGAAGGTGTCTGTGGTCTCACTGTGGTGATTTCCTTTCAGATCTTGACTGTGTCTGGTGGGGTCTCTGGGGACGTGGGCCTGGTTTGCTAACAGGGAACCTGTGTCAGCAGGAACGGTGTCTGGGTGCTGCATTGCCACGGAGAGCGACCCAGAGCTGGAGGTGGAGTACCGTGAGAAGCTGGAGCATGAGTTCCCAGATACAGATTCCCTCTCAGACTCCAACACAGTGAACCAGGATGATGACTCCTTCAGCGTGCTGGGAGGGGACTCGCTCAACGAACAGGAGTTCCTGGAGCAGGAGATGCCCCCGCTCTTTGTACACCTCACCTGCTCAGTGAAGCTGCGTAGCCAGCACAGTTCCATGCCCGTGCAGTCTCTGCCAACTTGTCTAGGTAAGAGGAAGCCTTGCTGTGAGGTTAAGGGGCAGTAGGACTTCTGTCAGGTCCCTGGTGGGTGAGCAGCCCCTGGAACAAACATGCTGTGTCCTAAACAGCAATCCCTCTGAACCAGCCCTCCCTGTACAGAGTCTCCAGGGTCTCCAGACATCAGATAAGAGCTTTTTCAGCAGGTCTCCCACTTGCTGTGGGATTGGTCATGGAAGGATGAAAGGATTGTGGAGGATGGTGGCCGCCTTGAGCCTGTCCAGGAGTGTGGGACAGCCACCTCTTGCAGTCTCGGTATTTGCCACTAGGATGTGTATGTGTGTAAGCTGTTTGTTGCTTGATTCCCTTTGTCTGTGATCTCTCCTCAGGGGAAGTTCTGGGCTGCCTGGAAAGCTGCCAGGGCTTGAACACCATTGACTTGGGGGACCTCTGTGTGACCCTGGACATCTTTGTGCTGACATTGCCCCTGGAGATAGAAGTTGTGAACACAGACATTCTCCACAACAGGTAGGTGGAAAGAGGCCCAGTCACTCGTCCACTCTCTGCCCGCCCGTCCCAGACAGACAGTTTCAGCTCCTCTCCATGTGCTGAAACTCGGGATTCTCCTTCTCACAAAGCCTCTGACAGCCCTAAGAAAACTTAAGATTTTTTCTAAGGTGGTCTCACCTTCTCTAGAGATCCTTTTTTTTCCTCTCTGGAGCCTGTGTCTGTTTATCCTCTCTGGCTCAAAAGCTGATGCTTAGCCTGCTCTCTCTCCTGTGGCAGATGCACCTCGGAGAGCAGCGTGTCCTTCACACGCTCTCCAGGCCAGCCATCCTCTTTCCGCTCAGATGAGGATATCATGCACAACTTGGAACGGCTCCCGTCCACAGGAGATGAGAGGTACAGCACTGCAGAAGCAGCAAGTTCCTCATGGGCTCCTTTTGCTGCCTAGGAGCTGCACTGTCATGGCCGCATGAATGAGAATGACACTTGATTCTTCTTCTCTCTCCCAGGCACCCTGCACTTTCCAACCTCCCTGGAGTGCACAGGCAGGCTATTGAAGCCACTATGAATGAGGTAAGCCAGCCTTGCCTACTTCTTGCTTCCAAGTGGAGCAATGTGGCCACAGCGCACAGTTGCTGTTCCGCACTTCCTGGTCTGCTTCAAACTGCAACCTCTATCAACTGAAGTGCCTTTCAGGCCTTCACACAGGCCGTTGGCCTTGTGCTCTCCAAAAGTGTGGGATTACCCTGGCAAAATTCTTACTACAATTGGTGTGGGACAGACAGGCCTCTCTTCCAAAGACCTTTTCTTAGGTACATGCAGAAGGAGATGGGGGGATGTAGGTGATATGGGGGGATGCCCTCATCCTGTTGGGACTTGGATCAGAATTGGGGCAGCTGTGCAAATGCTGATCACCTAGGTGACCAGCACTGTATCCTTGCACTGTATCCTTGCTCTGCTCAGATTCGCTGGCTCCTGGATGATGAGATTGTGTCTGCGCTGCGCCACTCACAGGTCATCAGTACCTCCATCCTGCACCGGGTGGCCACCCACATCTATAACTCCAAAGGGCGGCCCAGCTGCCACAGCGAGGTGGTGCTGCTCCAGTTTGTCTTTGGACCTGAGCACTCTCTGGAGAAGTTCAAGGAGGTAAAAAGAAAGCCCTGAGGCAGCATCGCACACTTAGCTAGCGGGGTGCTTATTCTTCCCTGTGTTGCAGGAGTTCAGGAGAATGGCTCTACCAGGCTACATGCTCAACGCAGAAGGCAGTGACTACCACTACATCTCCATCAGCCGCCTGCACTCCAGGCGGGCAGCTCCAAACCCTTCGGGGACACCCAGCTTGCAGCTGCCTTCTGGAGGGGACACCGGGACAGCCCTGGGCCAGGCAGGCCAGGAGGGGAGCAGTGAAGCAGAGGGCTCTGAGCTACACCATGCAAGCTGTGTCCTCCCAGAAGCAGCCCAGGGTCCGTGGGGGTGGCCAGAGAGTGAGACATGCATTGTGCCAGACACAGGCAACACCATACATGGAGGCAGCCACGCACAGGATGAGGTGAGAGACACTGAGGTGGCCTATTGGTGGGAAGGTGTGTGACACTCTGGTAACAGAAGGTAGAAGGACACAAGAGTATGATTGAACTTTTTTCAGTCCCTGTTTTTCTGGTCATTTTTGCAACCTTGGATTACGTGCAGGTCCCAGGAGAAGCGCCGAGACTTGAGCAGAGCAGAGCACCTGGCCATGACTCCCTGGAGGAGTCGGCTCTAGAGACAACCATACAGTCACTGCCATCCTCATCCTCTGAAAAGGGCAACAGTGAGAAATCACCATTGGTGACACCGTCTGCAGCAAGCCTGGCTGACTCCGTAACACAGGGCAGGGAAGGTAGGAGCTATGAATGTGGGCAGGATGTATCTCAATCTCATTAACTTTGGCTGTAGCATACAAAACATGACTGCTGCCCCTGTTGCAGTCCCAGAACACCATAATTGGTGCTGGCAATTCACTACTTCACAGTACTCGGGGTACTAGGCTGTGCTGCCACACTGATATCCCTAATGACATGAAGTTGCTGGTGACTCCAGTAATGGCTACAAGAATCTGAGCACTGCCTCCCCATGGCCAGCGCTGCCTGGTTGTCCTGTGGCGTAATGTTTCTCTGGCAGATGGGTTGTGTGAAGGGGATTAGCAAGTGCTCTCATGATCAAACCCCTCTTCTCTTTGCAGGCTCCAGCAAGCAGCGTCCCAGCCGCGTGCAGAGCCTCGTGTCGAGCCAGGGCAGCATGGACTCCGACCACCTGGGTGAGTCTGCCAGGCCAGGCATGCCTGACAGCATGCAGGCAGACACTGGCAGTGACGTGGTAGCGTGGGGGCATGGGGGACCATGCATCTAGGCTGGAGTGAGCCCTGAGGACAGGGCTTGTGAATGGCTGTGATCTCCTAGCGCCTCCTGTGCCCGGGGAGGAGGCTGGCTTGCCAGGCAGCCTGGGACTGAAGCGAGGGTACATTGCAGGTTACGATGGGGGAAGCAGTGACTCGGAGTATGAGGAGGCGCTGATGAGTGACCAGGAACCCAGGTGTCCCCTCATGCCGGATTTCTGGCTCATCATAAAAATCCATCAGGACCGAGTGGAGGTCTATTACCACACACGGTAAGGAGGGTCCCACTGTCCAGCCACAGCTTCTCTGTACCAGGACCTTATTGCTATCCCCTCATCTCTGGACAGGATCTCCTTCCAGTGGTGTGGGTGGGGAGCTGCAGGACTAGGCTGGTGCCCCATAAGGGGAAAGCAGCCATCCCTTCCCCACTGTGCTCCTGCTCCCAGCACACAGGGACAGGCACTGTTCAGGTACTCTGCTGACCCCTCTCTCCCCTTCCCTGTAAAGCAGCCTGAGTGTGGAGAAGGCAGCATCAGCAGAAACAGAAGAGGAGCAGTCAGGGGAGTGCCAGAGTCTCAACCAGGTGGTGGTGAAGAAGATCAGTGAAATCTGCAGGGTTGTCAATCAGGTAACAAATCTGCAGAGGGCAGGGACAGAGCTGCAAGTTATGAGATGGCTTAGATGAGAAGGGACCTCTGTAGGTTGTCTGGTCTGGACCCAGCTCAGAGGAGAGCATGGGGAGCCAGTTCAGCTGGTGAAGTCTCAGCTTGGGTGGTCAAAGGAATAGGGACTCAGTCCAGCCTTAAGCCCTTCTCTGTGCTGTGCTCTGTGGGCTGTGCAAGTAACAGAACCAATCTTTTCTCATCCTTTACAGCGCTTGCTGCTGCAAGACCTCCATGACAGCCACATATGCAACTCGTTACTGGTGGCAGAAAGTGAGGAGGACATCTGGAAGAGTGAGACACCCTATACTTCCTACAGGCAACGTGTCATGCCCACAGATGGTATGAATATGCCTTGGTCATGCCTCAGTGGCACTGCCACTGCCTACCCATAGATGACGATAAAGATGGGGACTTCCATGCTATGGCCTTAGGTATGTCCTATGTTCTTTCTAGATTACTCTGTAGAGGAGAGCTACCAGCCCCGGGACTACCTGGCTGCCACCATGCAGTTCATGCCAGGGCACTTTGCTTGTGACGTTGTGTGGAGCACACTCATCCATGTGCATTCGCGCCTCAAGATGGGCCCCAACATGGGAGTCTCACGAGGTGCGTACAGCCCAGGTTCCCCTTCATTTTGCGTGTCCAAAGTCTGGCTTTTGGCTGGATTGGCACACCAGAGGAGGGTGTGTGGGATAGCTAACATCCCACATTGCCCACAGCTATCCAGGCACTTCGGTCGGTGCTCAACGCCTTCTCTGTGGTGAACAGGAAGAATATGTTTGTCTACCAGGAGCGTGCCACTAAATCTGTTTTCTACCTCCGGTAAGAAGCCAGCATGACTTGTTGGCCTGACCCTGCCCTGCTACATGCATTACATCAGACTGAGAACTCCTTGCGGCAGAAAGTGTCTGCCCAGTCTCAGGGACCCTGCTGTGACCCAAGCAGCAACTATGTGCTTTCTGATGAGTCAAAGTCACATCAAGCTAGGTCCCTCCTGCTCTCCCCGCACTAAAGCTTTACATGGGAGGGAAAAGGATGATTTTTTTTTTTTGAGGGAGCCAGGGAGCAATTTTTCCACAAGCTCCATCTCATAAGGACTAATCCCCAGGAAGTACGTAGGGGAGAGCAAGGAAGTTGTGGATCTTCTGTGAAGGTATGATGCTGTCATCCTTGGGAATGCAGGCTGACATGTCTTTCTCCTGTATTCAGACTGACTGAAACCACCTACAGTGGGAAGGTGTGGGAAGCAGAGAGTGCCCTTAGTCCTGCATCTCGCTCGCTGGCACTGACACGCAGCCAGGAGCCCATTTACACGGAGGATCTAACGGTAAGTCTGCTGCTCTCTGGGAGTGGATGTTGGTGCTCTTGACCACAGGAGTGGAGGGAACTCAGTAGTTCCAGCAACCTGGATTTTACATAGGATAAAACTTATGTTGTAGATGTGTGGAGTGGGGCAGCAGGGGGTTGGTTCTGCCTGACTTTTACTGACAGCCTGAGGCAATGATGGATCTAGAATTCGCAGGGAAACTGCTTCCATGTGGCTTCTTTTTCCCACTTCTCCAGGGCTCTCGTTCCTCTCTGGACACAGTCTCATGCCGTAGTGTGGACTCTGCCCGCCCTGTGGGACAGGTAGACAGACACATCCAGCTGATGGTCCATGGTGTTGCCCCAGCAGGTAAGTGTTACAGCACCTGGCTGGCAGATGGACTGTGCTGATGTAACGCAGAGGAAGAGAGCTCCAGTGCCTGCCCTCTTTGCTTGAAGAGCGGAGAAGGTATCTCCCTCCTGAGCAATGTCCTCTTCCTTGGCCCAGAGCTGCTCTCTGTTCTCTCTGGATGGGAATGTGAGGAAACAACCTGTGGCCCAAAGTGACGCCTCCTGGAGACCAGGTGGCTTATGCCAACTTTCCCTATGCAGGAGCGCATTTGTCTTTGCCTGCTGCACCAGTGGTCTTTTGTGATCATGAATGGGTAGAAAAAGATGGCTGAAGAAATTGATGGTGGGGAAAGACATGTTCCCTGTGGGAAGTGGCTGTGAGGGTGGTACATCCTGCGCAGGCAGGGAGGGGTGGCTGTGGTTGTTATTACTAGATGGGGTGAAAAAGGTGCTTGTACCTCTGCTTACTTGTCAGGGCCTGAGATCACAGATGAGCTGGTAAAAGTGCTGCGCAGGCGCCTGGATGAGGCCACTCTGGATATCATCACTGTGATGCTGGTGCGGAACTGCAAGCTGACCCCAGCAGATGTGGAGGTACCTCACTGGACATCTGCTCTGCTCATCCCAGAGACCGTAACGCTTTCCTACTTTTTGACCTGTCTCAGCCTCTCCTGCCACAGGGCAGGGAAGGCCAGAGAAGTTTTCTGCATCCCATTCCCTGCTCCAGTGCTTGCTCAGGCTAGTGTTCACCAAGGTATATACTGTGTGGGTGCCAGGGAGATGCCGTTTGCTGGGGTTTGCTGTATGGCACGGCCTCCCTGTGAATACCCTTGGGACAACATATGTCTCAGGGTGCCGTCTGTGGACCTGGGTTCTGCCCACCACTCTCCCTTTGCATAGCCAGCTGGAGTAATTTCATAGAATCATAGAATGTGTTGGATTGGAAGGGACCTTTAAAGGCCATCTAGTCCAACCCCCCTGCGGTGAGCAGGGACATCTTCAACTAGATGAGATTGCTCAGAGCCTCATCAAGCCTGGCCTTGAATGTCTCTAGGGATCCACAACTTGGATCAGTATCAGAGACCCAGGGCATCCTGCTAGTCTCAGCTGAGTTTTAAAGCCTTCTCTCTGCAGTTTATCCAGCCCCCTGGGACGCCACCCACAGAGGTCCTGCAGTTTGCACTGCCACTCTCCGCCCTGCCTTGGCTGCATGCGGTGGCCTACTACCTACGCCAGAACCTGCTCATCTTCCTGCACACCCCAAAGTACACGGACAGCAACGTGGAGCACCACTTCAAGGTGAGGAGGGCTTTGAGTTGGAACAGCAATCTGCCCAGCTTCTACGTGCTGCTGGGGGCATTTGTTGGGCGGCTCAGTCATTATGTTCCCAGCTCTGCCGTGTAGCGTCAGAGAGGAACTGCCATTGAATACTGAAGCCTGGAGGAGTTTCAAGGACTAAGCAGTTCTTGTTTGACCCAGTATAAACTTGGACAGGCCTTGCTTTGATACACGTGGTCACTTGCTGTGCAAAAAGCAGCAGCAACGATGTTTATATTCGCACTCTTCTCCCAGAAGCATGGGAGAAGATCCCTTTGCAGAGCTGAGCTTGGCTCCTTTCATGGCTCCCTCAGACTGAAACATGAGGGTTAATAAAAGTTTGGGAGCAGCTACCCACCCCCTCAGCATGCCCATAGTGAGGATAGAAGGTGAGGCCAGATGTGTAGTGCCTTATAGCCCTGCACAGAGCTGTTGGAGGGCCCTTCTGCCCAGCAATGGCCAAGGCTGTGCTGGCAAGTGTTTTCGGTAGGTCTGGATTGCTTGCTACAGGTCTGGGGATGAGCTCTGCAGACACGTGGGCTTCTGCTTCCACTTAAGGCAACCCTCTGTCACCATTCTTCCTTGCTCTCCTTAGCACTACTTCAACCACAGTGGGAGCCTCCCTGACCAGGATCTCTATCTGTACAACAAGCCAGGGGGACAAGGCACTGGTGGCAAAGGTACTGTGCTCAACTTATTTCTGAAACAGGCTATGGGACTACGTGTTGGAGAGCTGTTTGCCACGTTGGAGACCTCTGAGTAACTGAGGAGGGCCAGTGTCAGGGCAATGTGTACCTCTGATGGCTGGGAGGTGGGCAGGGTGCGTGCTTGGGGGATTGCACGCTTTTGCATGTGTGGTGGCGCCAGCCAAGGCCTCCCACAGAGCTTGACCTGTTGCTGTAGGATGCAGCTGTAGGTTGCAGTAGCTGTGGGGGCAAGACACGGTGAGACCTCAGTAAGTGTGGGGTATGGAGGCTCAGTGGGGCTGGAGCAAGGAGCAGGGACAATTGTTGCTGGAGCCTTGCCACAAAGAGGGAGCTGAATGCTGTGTGTAACCGAGCATGGGCTGTGGGGGCCATAGCCTTGGTCTTTTCTCTGGACTGCTGGAGGAGGGATTGGATAGGGCCCGTCCTGCAGCGGGCTATCATGTCATGTTTTGTCCAGGCCGTGTGGTCTGTCACCTGGCCATCATGTGTCTTGTGCCCCACCTGAATGTTCTTCTGTTATGTAGGTACTATGTCGGACCTTGTGCAGCACCTCTTTCCACTCTCCCACTTCCAAGGTAGCACCTGTGGTTCCAAATATTACTCCAGTTCCCTTTCCCGTGCAGCTCCTCAACCCCTCTGGTCCCTGCTGTTGTTTTCCTCGTGTTGCAGCTTCAGCTCTGACTCCTCTCTGTGTTTGTGTGTGTGTGTGTCCATCTAGCTGAGCCTCCTCTTTTTTGCTGGCTGGATCAATGAGCAAACAGAACCTGCTGCCCTGAGATGGCAGCTCTGCAGTCCCTGGCTGCTGAGGCTCCCTGTGCTGCCCTCTTAGCTTGCAAGTAGTGAACTCCAAAAAGCCTTCACCCTTTTTCCCCCACAGGTCCTAACAGACATCTCCTCCCTGAGGAAGATGGGTCATGATGTTTCAGCTGTGTTTCATGCTCCAGAGTGATGCAGCATCATCACTCTCCCGGTCACTGTGTCCTGGGGCGGGGGGTTCCCTTGCATACCAATGGGCTAGAGTGGCTGGGCACCACCAGTCGTGTCCTCTGCTTTTCAGTGAGCCTGGCTCAGAGGGGGCTCAGCATCCCTCACAGGTGGGAGGTAACGGCTCCCTTGCACCCCACCTCTCTGTGGGATGCGATGGATGAGTGTGTAGCCAAACTCCAGTGCCGCGAGCAGTAAGGTCCTTGGCAGCTCTTGCTAATTTACCTCTTCCCATAGCCCCAGAGCTCTGGTCTTGAGTTTCTTACCTGTGATTTAGTGGTTGCATTTCAGCTTCTCTATGCTCCTGTATCAAGACTTGTTCCCTGCGGCGAGGAGGCTAGCCTTTCTGCTCGAGGGGCAGGGGCAGCCACCATCTCCACCCCAGGGGACGGAGTCAGCTGCAGCGTGTTGAGTGCTTGGCATTTGCTTGGCAAACCAGCTCTGTCTCAGGGAGCATGTGCAAACGAGGAGCCTGCTCCTGTGGCTGCTGGCCTGGCCTGCTGGAAAGCATTGCCATGGGTGCTCCCTCCCTAGAGCACGTGTCCCAGCACGAGGAGGACATGGGACATTGGGCTTGGTTGTTCTTATGTCCTCACCTGAGATGGACTGAAGCAAGCAGAGCTACAGAATGGAGAACCTGATAGAGAGGGGGAGGCTGAAGGGGCTATATGTGGGAGTTTATCCGGGAGAAGAAGAAGGAAATAACTACATCTTAGCCTGGAATTACCTGAGTGAACATCCACTGTCATTCTGGTGGGCCTGAGGCTGACTGTCAAGCCGGACAGATGAGGAGTTTATGCCTTTACTGTTTAAAGAGAGAAAGGCTGCTCAGGAGAGCTCATGTTCACTGTCATGTAGGGCAGATTTGCTGTTCTGAGTGAAGTCCTGGTCCCCCCTACGTTTGATATTTAGGAAGTTATGAACTTCTCCTTTGTTTGCTGGATAAAGAGTTGTTCCTGTGCCTGCCTGGGGAAGAAACATGTCAGAACCTGCTGCAGAGCACCTCTCAGACAAGGCAGCTCCTGTACTTTGCTTCAAGTGGAGGGATGCTCATAGGTGTAGAGTTCCCTTTCCTCAGTGGGAGTGCAAGTGAGCTGCCCTCTGACTTGAATGCCCATCTCTCTCATTTGGGAGTGCCCTTCCCTTGCATCTGGCATGTCTTGGAGGAAGGGTTGCTACAGACCTAAGGATTCTTTAGAAATGATGGAGACCAGGTGTTTGTGCTGCTGATTAGACCTGGGCACAGTCTGCTGGGGCTGGATTTGTCTCAGCGCAGGGTGGGCACCCATCCTCCGCGTGGTTCTGTGGATGCAGTTGGGTGCAGTTTGGTTGCTCTGTGGCAGTGAGTCGGGTGTCACTCCTATCTTTGCTGGGGTGGAGAAGGACAGAGTACGGGCTCAGCCATGCTGTGGGACTGAGATGATTTGCGTCTGGACACATTATCCATTGGCAGCGTTGGGGCAGCTTTGCCTTCCAGTCACCTGAGTGCTGGCTTAGTCGGTCAAGGGGCTTTGAAAGGAGCACCTAGGATTACAGCATGGGGTTCGGACCTCACAACTGCATCCCTGCTGATGCTTCGCTGTTGCTCTGGCCAGCGAGCTGGGCCATGGAGAGTAAGCTCCTGTTTCCATTCTGGTCTGTAGCAGAGCTGCTTCTGTGTGGCCCAGGGCACAAAGCACATGGGGTGTGGATGAAGCACCGCGCTGCTGCTCTGCCTTGCTGAACTGTCCTGGTGTGTGTGTGTGTGTAGGGCTCAGGGTAGAGACGCTACAGCCAGGGCCTGAATTTCACTCTGCAGCAACTCCAGGCTAATGGTACATGTTGGCTTTGTCCCCAGCCCAGCTGGTGGGTGTGTGAAGGCCTCAAGATCAGATCTTTTAGAGTGTGAAGGGGGCCGTGAGTATAAATCTGCAACAAGGTGTCATGTATACAGCTGCCTTCTGCAGGGACTCGAGGTCCTTCATAGCCTGGAGCAGGCTGCTGGGGAGTGTCGGGATTCTGTACTCTGACCCTTAAGAGGACAGGGATGGTGAGCTCCATCCTGGATCTCTCTGCATAAAGGCCCTCCTGAGGGAAATGGAGATACTTTCCCCTTGCGTATGGGGCCAGACAACTCAGGAAGCTCCTGCAGGACAAGGTGAAAGCTGCCGTGATGCTGCAGGAGGGAGATACTTGGGGTGATGGGGACATCTTGTGCCAAACACCATGCTTCTTACCCTGGCTCCCCATGGGCACAGCTAGCCTCTGCTTCCCTGGCTGCGTCCCCTCCTGTGGGCCCTGCCTGCCATGTGGCACTGTGCAACCCAAGTGGTGACACAATGGTCCCAGGTGCGGGGTGGCAGGCTGTAGTCAGGGCTTGTAGGAGTGCACCCAGCGCTGCACTGAAAGGGGCTGTCTCGGGCTCTCCCCTGCAGGAATCGCATGCATTGCGCTGACGTTTGTGGATGAGCACGGCAACCCCACCACACTGCCCCACGGGGAGAGGCCTGACCCTCTGAAGCTTCCTTCCTCCTCACCCATCGTGGGCCTGCTGCAGGATGCCGACTTTGAAAGCCTCACTGCAGTCAGCAGGCACCAGCTGGAGAATGGCACCCTGCATTCAGGTAGGGAGTGAAACAGGTCACAAGCTGCTGCCTCTGCATCTCCTGGGTCACCTGGGAAGGCCAGCAAATGTGGGGGTGCAGAGCCATGCAGGACTGCCCTTACCCACAGAGCCCTGTGTGCTGGTGCGCCTGGATATCTGGGAGAAAGGCAACATCAGCCTGCTGCAGCTGTCGGAGAAGCTGCGTGGGGCCCTGCGCCACGCTCTCTGCGATGCCATCATGGAGTTCCTTGTGCTGCCTGCTCCACTCTGTGTGGAAACCACCTGCCCCCTGGGTGCCACGGACCTGGAGGAGCTGAGCTCTGCAGGTGAGAGTCCGGCTGGGACAGCCACCCTGAGCCCCCAGCCAGCTTCATTCCTCTTTCCAGCTTGGCTGTGCTGGAGAAACTGGGGCTGAGGGGGCTGGAAGGGAGGAAGCCACTCTCCCCTCTGCAAGCCACACTGTGATGTCTTGGGGAAGAAGCATTGCAGAAATTAGGGTCAGAAGAGATGTTCAAAGGTCTGTCTGCTCCCCAAGATTGACTCTAATTTGCTGGGTGTCTCTGAGGGCTCTCTCCCTTCTCTCCAGCCAGGCAGTGGGGGACACCATCAGTGTTGCAGTGGGAGGCTATAGAGTCTGATTTGCTCTGTCTCCACAGGAGGTCTAAGGAGGACCATGTCAGAGACCAAGGGCTTGGCTCTGGCCACTGGTGGGGCTGGCAGGAGCTGTCCTCCACCCTTGAACTTCACTTCTGCCCCTTCATCCAACTCTGGGGAGCCAGTGACACCCACAAGCAAGCTGGGACGCCGCAGCTTCTGGGACATGCTGGTAATGTTGTTGAGGGACCAATGAGCAGGGCCTGCAAGTCCTTATGGTGTGTCAGGCCAAGAGGAATGGAGGGGGGGATCTGTCTGGGGTTGGGTGGCTGGGCTGGTAGTGGGGACTTCGATATAAGGGTGTTAGCTGGGCTGTGCATGTGCACAGCCTTAACTCACCCCCTTCTCCATAGAGCAAGACAGAGTCCTCAGAACTGGGCAGCCCCAAGACTACTGATGATATTGTGCTGGAGAGGCCAGAAGAGGCTCGCACAAGGCGGCGGCACAAGACTGAGAATGTTAAGCAGCACCTGAGCCAGGATCGGGCCACAGCCACAGCTGAACTGGAACAGGCACAGAGGCAAGCACATCCTGCAGGCCAAGCCGTCGGGTGGTGTTTCCCTCCATCTGCTGTACATCGCTCTGCAGCCTGACATCCTGCTGGCTCTAGATGTGTCTCAACCCTCTGGACCACATCCCCTTTCCTTGTAGTTTCTCCCTTACGCAGACAGTTAGGGGAGCTGCCTTCCACACACAAAACCTTGATCCTTATTGCTAAAGTGCTGCTGGGATCACTGCTGGTTCCCCCTGCCAGAGGTCCCTTCCCTGCATTGTGGGGCCCTTTGCAACACCTGACAATCCTATGGCTACTGACCCAGAGGGACCAAGCTCAAGGGCTGTAGCAACCAAAACGGAGGCTCTCTGGGCAATACTCTGGAGCTGGGAGGGGACCATTGCACTTTTGTGCCTTAGTTCCTGTTGACTGACCTAGTATAACTGTGCTTTTCATTCATCTTCCCAGGCGCCGAGCCTGCCAGCTGGAAGAAGGGGATGTAGGTACCGTGCACCCACTCTTCAGTCAAACCTGCCAGCAGTGGATGGCATTCATGAACCACCTGGGTATGTGTCTTGGGCCCCAGCTCCTCCAGATGCGCTGGCAGTGGGCCTTTCTACCCAGAACTTTGAGGACAGGTTCTCATGTGGCACCGAGTCATCCTTCTTCATCCCTTGTTGGTCTCTACCTAGTTACACATCCTGTCTCTCCCCAAACCTCACCAGAGTCCTATTGGTCTTAGGGCCAGCATCAGCATTACAAAGCTGTGGCAGGAGTGCTGGTGAGTGTCTGTGCATCTGAACAGACCTGCTATGGCTTGTGGTTTTATCTGCCATGCTCCAAGCCCAGGGCTTGCTGGACTTGGCTGTAGCTGCTTTGGGCAGACCTGGACTCCAACAGCAGCTGCAGTAGTGATTTATCTCCCAGATGTAACAGGGAGGGAGGATCTGAGCCTCTGCAACATGCTCTGGGGCTGTGGAGCTGCATGCGAGACCCCACTCTTGCAGGGAGGGAGAGGAGGAGGGATGCCCTTCATATGGTGGGCTTTGAGTCTGTGTGGCTGCCCTGTTGCTGCTTTGTGTTTGTACATCCTCTCGTACCTCCTGCTGGTAAGGTAGAGCTGTCCTCCTCTAACGAGGAGTAAGCCAGGGAAAAAGGAGTAAGTGGGGGAATAAAGTTCTGTGCTCAGGGCATGCAGGGAGTTTGGTGCAGGTCCCACTTCAGGACAGAGCTTGAAACGGGGGGCTATTTCAGCCTTTGACTTCTCCCCCCCTGCATATAAGGTCCTTGTTCTCCAGCTTTGCCTGCCTCAGTCCCTGGCAAGGCAGGAACTTGGCCTGCTCTGGGCTCCCTTAGCACTCTCGGCTGCCCAGGTGGGCAGGGCTTGGCGCTGGGGCAGCTTGGCATCTTGTCCTACAGTACTTCTTCCATGTAGGCTGCCCATCGGTGCAGCAATGCTCGGCGGAGATTGTGTCCCGTTTCCTCCTGTCCTCCATCCTGGTGGAAGTGGTGAGCCTGGTCACTGCCCTGGCGAGCGACACCACTGTCAAGGTGTTTGAGCGGATCTGGTGAGTTACGTGATTCCTAGGGAGCTGTTTGGCACAAGCAAATGCCAGTCAGCTGTGCCAGCCTCTACTCCTGTGACTGTGCTTGTCACCCACCTTTGGTGCTCTGCTTTGCAGCTACCATCAGAGCACCGCCTTCCTGCCCTACAAGCCTGGGCAGAGTGCCAGCCCTCGCCCTGCAGCCATCAGACACTTCATCCTGCTGGGACGCAACTTCCAGCAGTGGCGTTGTAGCACAGAGCAGGGTGAGTGCCCGGGCAGGGTCCACGGGACTGTGTGCTGGGTGGTCTTGGGGTGGGAGATGTATGAGCAGCGTTCCCCTCCTTGCTGGGACAGGCTGCTTGTGCCCGGATGTGGGCAGTGGGTTGTCTGTTTTCAGCTCCTGAGACCTTATTCTCAAATTTATTTATAATTGCTGATTTCAGATGATCTGAGCAGTACCGTGGCACAACATCCTGTCATGCCACCTTTATGGCAAGTGGGATGTAAGAGCCGGATGAACTGGTACTGAGGGTCATAACTTTGGCTTCTTCCAGCTCACAAAGGGCTCCAGCGCTTTGAGGCCATGGAATTCAGCTCGGCAGAGAGAGGCTCTGATCCCAGCCTTATTGGACGAGACCTGGCGCCCCGACAAAGGTTCCTCTTCATGGAGATCATAGACAAAAAGGTAGCAATGGTGCCTATGTGAGGTTGTTTCCTGGTAGCCAGGCTGTTCCCAACTGGCCCGGGGATAGAAAGAGGAGAGGAAGGAGTGCTTCTGCAGGCAACCAGCCTTCCCTAGGCAGGAGGCCTCCAAAGCAGCAGTGCAGGATGACTCTGCTTGTGCCTCAAGGGGAGCTGGGGGTTCCCTGCAGCACTCTGGGGAGTGCCGGGGGCCAGTAGCCCTCGCTGTCTCTGACTTCAGCTGCCCCACTGTTGACTATAATTGTCCTTTCCCTACCCACAGCAAGGCCTACATCAGGCTGGGCACTTGTGGTGCCAGTGCAAGTACCACCGCCACTGCTGTGGCTGTTAACGGGGGGGTTGGGAATGAGCTGTTACCACTCTCCCTGTCCCAGCCTTGTCATCTGAAACTGGCTGCAGCAAGTACCACCTAGAGCACTTGGGGCAGCCTGTGTCACCATGCACATCTTCTCTGAGCAGGTCCTTCAGCCATTCTCCTCCTCCTCTCTCTCTAGCTGATGCTCTACACCTACAACTGGTCCCCAGACCTGGGAGCCAACCTGAACTGCTCCCTTACTCGCCTGCTGCAGTGGCAGAATGCCCGGTCCCACATCGTGCACTGCCTGCTCAGTCAGAAGCTGGGACTTTTCCACCACCACTGCTTCATGGACACACCATGGCATGAGGACAGCAAGCAGGTAGGGCACCCTGCTGAGCAGAGCAGTCCTTTCCTCTTCAGGAGGGGCCTTGGCAGTTTGGGGGTCTGAGGAAGGTTGCAGGCACTTGTGTGCTTTTGTATGCTGGCATCCCCAGGTGCTCACATGTCCAACTGTGGCTGTGTCCAGCCAGGCTGTTGCCGTCTGCTCTTGGAGACAGCCAGAAGTGAAAAGGGAAGCCAGATCCTGCTGCTGACAGCACTTATGGATTATTTAGACTGGAATAAACTGGGGAATGGGCCTCCCACTGGACATTAGGGCCAGCTGGGCCAAGGCCTGCGGATGGCTAAAAATGGGTTTCCTGTGTTCTTGTGGGCCTTGCTCCAAGGCTGGCAGTAAGGAGGCTTTCATGGTTGTGTCTGCTTGCTTAGGAACCAAATCCTTTCCTGAACTCCACTTTGGAGGTGGATGCGCTGATCCGGAGCTCCAGCCCCCCACCTAGCAAGGAACAAGGCCGGCTGAGCAGCTCTGCCCGCAGCCTACCATCTCTGCATTTCCATCCTGATGTGGTGCCCTTTGACGAAGCTCTGCGGGATGTTACCACCATCAAGCGCATACCCCATGGGCCTGACTTGGGACCTTTTGACCCCGTGTCTCGGCATGGGGCCCAGTTCCTGGAAATCAAGAGCATGGAGAGGAAAGGTAAAGCAAGGGGCTTGATGTCACAGGAGCCTCCTGGAAAAGGAGCTCAGAAAGAGCAGAACAAGAGTTCTGGCAGAGGGGACAGTTTTCAGCTGCTTCTGCCAGGGTGCTGTGAGGGGGTGGGTTATGGCCGGAGTAGGGGGGAGTGGTGGTACTTGGGGCTGTGGCTTGATACTCTTGTGGCTGCTCTCTTTCCTCCAGAACTGGAGAAGCAGATGAAGATTGAGAATCTCTTTGTTACCTGGCAGCAGAGATCGGCACAGTCCAACATGCCTATCAGTGTGAGTGCAGCCCGGGAGGGCGGCAGGCTGGGCCTTCTTACTGCACACTTTGAGCACCAGTTTGCCTGTGGCAAAGAGCACTGGAGCTCAGAGCAGGGTGTGTGTCGGGGATGGTGTTTGGCAGTGGAGCAGTGCTCTCCACTTGAAATTCTGGGGTTGCTGGGTCTAGCACCAGACTGTGAACAGGGCCTCACTACCTAGCACTGCAAAGCTGGGGGGTTCACTCCAGCGTTTGATCCCTACTTGAGCAGCAGCACAGTGTTGCGACGGCTCATTCCCAGGCTGGATGAGAGATGCGTGCTGTAACCGTGTTGCTCTTGTGCCGTGCAGCTGGCGGACCTGGAGACCCTGAAGCAGTCCTCGCGCCTGGTTCACTACTGCGCTACCCCCTTGCTCTTCGACCCGGCCTTCCGGCAGCAAATCCAGACTGACCAGCAGGGCAAGGTAGAGGGAAAGGTGAGTGTCAGCAAGCGCCGGTGGGGCTGGGCTTTGTGCACTGGGGCAAAAGATGGCTTTGCAAGCTTTTCCCAAGTCAGGGTTGCTCTGAGCTCACCTCTGCGTTACAGGATGCATTTTCACCCTGTAAAGTGGAGACTGAGAAAATCATTGGGTCCTCAAAGCTTTTCTCCTGCAGCCACACCGTCCCTGAGGAAGACTGACTTCTGCTTTCTACACAAGGTATTCAGGGCTGAGTCTAGCAAAGCCATCAGAGAGTGCTGTCTGATACTGATCTGTTGAGGAAGCAAAACTTCGCTTTATGCATTCAGCACCCAGACCTGGTAAACCTTGTCTGGACCCAGCAAATAGCTGGAATAATTGAAAGCAAACTACCTGAATCTTGAGCAGGTTGCAATCTGACAGACTCTAACCAGTGCAGATCCCACACCGGCTGTTCACGGTCTGTACGTGTGTCAGAAGGGAAGAACAGGCTGTTGTAATTTATCTAAATGTCAAAAGAATTCTGACAGGGTCTTTAAACAGAGGTTGCTACAGAAATTGAGCACTCACAAGAGAAAGGAAAAGTATCATCACAGAATGAAAACTTAGTTTTTGTAACAGAGCAAAATGAAAATTGGTTATTCAATTTGAAGAGCTTGGCAGCAGAGGTTTCAAGGTTGTGTATTGGGTTCTGTATCTCCAGATCATTTATCGCAGTACATATGAGATGTCACGCTTTGCAATGCTGTGTGGCTGTTCAGATTGGTCAGAACAGAAAAAGACTGCAAGAAACTCGAGAAGGACCTGAGTAGCCTGTGAAATGATAGGTGTTATGGGAGCTGGGACCTGGTTCCCAGTAAAACAGAGCACAATGTGGAGAGAAATTTGAACTCCTGTGTTGTACATTAACTGCAGGACCTGGACGGAGCAGACAAGTCAGTGGATTTCTTTAATTTATGAACACTTGCATGCAAAAGGCAGACTATTTAGAGTACATCATAAAGGAATGTTAGTATTATGGGTAATATTCCAATATGTTTCTGAAAGGTTAGTGGGTTAATGTCTTCATCTGGACAGTAAGTGTGAGACCAAGCGTCTTGCGGCAAAGGCACTAACTAAGACTCGGAGAAGGTCACAGAGACCCCAGGTAAAGAGACAGCTGCTGGGGTAGGTGAATAAAAGTGCAGGTAGAAATATGTAAAAGAGCCACAGGCTTGAAGTAGAGAGATCAAGAAAAGAAACCTCCATCTCTCACAGCACAAAGACAAGTAGTATTCAGGGCACCAAAAGAAGAATTGAAAACGTTTGAAAGGAAACACTTCTTCTTCAGTGCTACTGAACTACGAGTAAATCCTGAGTAGTTAGCAGGATTGGTAAGGGGATTGGACTCCTACCATGGCAATAGGAGCTGAAGCTCTGTTGAGCTGTGCATGAACCAGTTGTGAGCTGTTAAAACTTTGTGGAAGCTGTTCTGTGGGGGGAGTATGTGAATTACCCCTTCTGCCAGGGCACTTCTTCCTGCAGTCTGTTGAATCGCTGTTGGGTCAGTTCGTGGCTGGGTAAAATTTGGATCTTGTGTTTCAGCATGTGCATTAGGACAGTTTGAGGAGCCAGCTGTTAGTGTTCTCTGGCAGAGGGGGATCTACCCTCTGCTCAACCAGAGCAACTGGTGGTGTCTCAGTGAGTGTCACCTGCTGGGGCCAGACACAGCAGGTCTCCTTAGGAAATTATTTTCTTTTCCAGAAGCGCCACCGCTCAAATGACTCTACAGCTTCAGGGAGGGACCGCAGCCACAGCTGTGACTCAACAGAGGCGCTGCCCTGCAAGGTGAAGGAGGAGCCCTGGCTGCAGGAGATGTGCAACACCTTCTTGCAGCAATACATCCAGTACCTGCAGAGCATGGGCTTCATTCTGGTACAGGTGCGGCCACCCTCACCCACCACTCGCAGGTCAGTGACATTCTGGGAACCCTGTTGTGGGAGAAGGGCTGACGCGCTGAGCTGTGCCCTAGTTTGACACAGCAGGAGGCACTGACTCCATTGTTCAAAGCTCTCTCTGTTGTCATTTCCAGTAGCACAAGCCGGATCCGAGCTCTGGCGGCAATGGGTGTGGAGGGGAGAGGGTCCTTTTCCTACACGAAGCCAAAAGCAGAGGGGAGTCCGAAGGTGAGTGCATGTCTGTTAGAGGGGTGGAACTGGGATGGAAGGCAGGCTGTAGAGTGGGGCAGTTCTGGTTGGCTTTTGAATTGGTTTCAGACACAAAGGGTGTGAGAGGGCAGAGAAGGTACTGAAGCAAAAAAAAAAAAAAGAGTCTGTCTAGACCAACACCATCTTTGGGATGCTGGGTGAGATGGGACCTCCTTGCCCTCCTGCATGTCTTCCTGCAGCCCCTCTTGGGACTGGTTGGAACTTGGGAAGTCTCAAAAGGCTGGCAACAAATTGGAAGGGGTTCAGAAGAGGAACAGGGTGACCTGGGGCCAGGACAGCTGCCTTTGGGTGTGATTCTAGAGGTTTAACTGTCAGATAAACCTCAGCATCTATGTTGAAGGGCAGTTCTGGGGCAGAAGGATCTTGAGTTAAAAGTGAGGTGAACACTAAAGTTGAAGAGATCGGAGAAGATAAACCCAGAATGGCTCTACTGCAAGAGCAGGCTGGGGCTGTTCATTTCTAAAGAAGTGGCAGCTATGGAGGGACAGGGCAGAGCTCAACCAAATCACAGCTAACCTGGGAAAGGATTGACTCCTTGCTGTCTTACTCGATACAACACCTAGACACCATCAAATGAAAGTACTTTGAAACTGGCTCCCAATAAAAGGGAGTGTTTCTTTGTGCAGCAGGTAGCAGTGGCCTTTATCAAAAGGTTTTGTGAACACTAAGAGCTTACATGGGTTTTGTGAAGACAAGAGCTTACAAAAGAGCAGAGGTAAGTACCGGGAAGAGGAATCCATCTGAGTTGCTGGTTAGGCAGAAAGCATCTGTGGCTTGTGAAATCACCCAGAGATGATGGGAGCGTATAGCATTTCCTCGCTCTTTTCTCGCACTTTCCTGGCACCTACCTTTGGCTGATGTTGGTAGAGGATCATGGGCAAGCAACACCTTGCTGTTAAAATGAGAAGAGAGCAATCCAGTGGAACAACTCAACAGGGGGCAGGTGAATTTGCTGGCGGCTAAGCTCTGAGTCCAAACTGGATGCCTTTCATAGCTGCTGTGTCAGGCAGGTGTGATGGTCTGGGGAGTGCTCAGCAGGGAGAGGTTGGGAATGAGGTTTGTGGACAGTATTACCCCTTTCAAGGTGTTTGAAAGGCGTGTTCGACATTAAGATGGGCCTGGTGTGCTCTCTTGAAGGTTTGTTATAATTCTTTCACAGTCAGCTCTGGCATGTCTGCTCTCCTCACTTCAGGGAGCTCCTCCATTTCCACCTCTGCCACAGAGCCTTGTGACAGCCTTGCACTCAGGTGTGCAGGCTGCTCTCCTGTGCCAGGGAGCCTCTCCAGCTTTGTCCTTCTTTTCCTAGAGCACAAGCCCTGCTGTTGCCACCTACCATCTACAGAGAGCTCTTCCAGGTGGGATTGTGCTGATGGAGTTGGCCTTCCAGGTAAGAAAGAACAGGAAAGAAAGTACAGTCTCTAGGGGTTCAAGCACAGTCTTCAGAGGTGACAAAATGAATGATGAGGAGGAGTGCAGGGACATGGATTCTTCCTTTCTCCTCCTGCCTCTTCCATGGTCCTGCATGACTGCGGATCATCTAGGAATGGTTCTGCAGGGGTCAGAGCAGTAAGAGTTTCCTGGAGGGGGGCTAATGAAAGATGCAGGGGCTCAGCACCAGGTAGGGTGCTCTGTGCTCAGCCGTGTGTGGGCTGGGATGACTTGGTTCAGACACGAAGGGAGACAACCCATGGAGCAATAGTGTCTGGGACACAGCCCAGAGGGGGAAGCGTGGGGACTGTTCTCTTTCCCTGGGGAGACTCAAGGCCTGTGCTGTGCTCATGTGCTCTCTCCTCCAGGGTTATTACTTCTGTGTGAAGCAGTACGCGCTGGAGTGCTCACGGATCCCCATGGGCCAGTCTGTGAACTCCCAGGTAATGGCTTTGCAGGCACAGCCAGTGCTCCTCAGGGTCTGCTTCAGGAGAGGCAGCAATCTCTAGGACAGAGTGGGCGTTTCAGGTGCAGCAAGTTCTGGAGAGCTCTGCTCCCTCCTCCTGGAAAGGCAGAACCATGCAGAGCCTTTTACAGCCACGTGCCCTCCATGGCCTGCTGCTTGAGCAAATCTGGAGTGCAGTGAAAGGTGGTGGGACGTTTGGCAAGAGGATGACTCTCATCGTAGATTAGGGAGCAAGATAGAGCAGGCTGGGGAGGAATAGGGACAATTCTGTCCACGGTGACTGCTCCGGGGAAGGTCAGTGCATGGAGAGCTAGAAGCTCCCTGCTTCCCTTGGAACAAAAGGGAAGCAGAATGGGAGCAAGGATCTGTGAACATAGGTGACTGCCCTTTGCTGGAGGAGATCACTTTCTGCACCATGAGCCCTGGTTCTTCCTACCTCTGTACCTTCCTCTACAGCACCATGAGGTTCCCTGCCTGTTCCCTTCTCTTTTGGTATGTCATGGTGTCTCCTGCCTGTCCCCAGGGCACTGGGTGGCTGCTTAGAAGCTGACCAGCCCCAGCCTGTCTGACGCAGGAGGTGTGCATGACCATACTGTCCTTTCCAAGGTGGCTTTTTAGCAAGGCTGTGTCTTATATATGCCAAGAGCGGTTCTCCTAAGCTTCGAGCCTGCCAGGGCCTCGCCCAAGGGTTTGCTGAGTCTTTCCTGGGAAGCCTGCACATGCACAGGGCAGGGTTACCAGGCTGCAGCTGGCATTGCTGGGAACATCCAGGTGCTCTCTAGCTGACTTGGGAAAAGACTTTGCCTGGTTTTGCAGTGGGAGGGGATGGTCCTGGGAGCATGGCAATAGGCGTGAGACTTGCTGCAGGGGCCTGGCTGGCCTTCCCGCACGCTGGGACGAGCCTCCTCCAGGTGGGGCAGCTGGGCTTCTTTGCCCCTTCTCTCCCTTTGTCCCACTCCGGGCCTGTGCAGGACAGGCTGGATGCAGGAACAGGGCTGGGCAGTGCCTTGTCCCTCTTCCCACTGGCTGTGCATCTCTCTCCATCAGGGCACTCTTACAGCCAGAGCTCGCAGCAAGAGCTGCATGGGACCCAGCTCCGTCTCTGAGTCTGCGGTACGTCCTCTCCTCCTCCTGCCGTGCTGGGCACGGCAGGAACCCACCAGTGCAGGGCTGAACCTCCCACTGGCTGTGCTTCCACCCTTCCTGCCCCAGCGCCCGGCAGTGGGAGCTGCCTCTTGCCTCCTGTGCCAGTGCCTTCTGTAGCAGTAGCAGCCACTTGCACAGTGGGCAGCCCAGCTTGGGAGGAGGATTGGGTGGGCCCCGGGTGCTGGCATGGGGGCAGCACCTTGTGTTTCTTGCTCTTTGCCCTGCCTTTCCTGGGGCAGAGCTACAAGCTTCTCTCCAGGCTCTTCCTGGCTGTGCGAGTCTCCCTCTGGCTCACGGCAGCAGCAGTGCCGGTGGTGCAGAGAGCGAGGGCAGCCTGTTCTCATGCCAATCCTTCCTGCTGGTTTTCCCTGCTTGCCCCCTTCTTAAACCAAGGGATTATGGTGTGACTCAACTGCCCAGAAAGGTCAGAGAGCCGAACGACGTTAAAAGTGTGAGCTCCTGGCATGAGGGCAATGCTGGAGCCTTCACCAGTGCTGTCCCCTGGCACAGTAGCTGCAGTTGTGAGGGTGCATGGCCATGGGGGTGTGTGTGAAGGCTGGTGCTGCCCCAGTAAAAAGACTAGCACACTGAGCAGAGGTGATGGCCGTGTGCCGGAGGGATCCTCTCCGGGCACAGCTGTGACACACCAGCCACCACTGCATCTGGCTTCCCAGCAGCCAGCCTGGGTCCCTGTTAGTTACAGAGCACAGGGAATTAGCAGTTCTGTTGTTGCCCATCTCTAGGTCCAACTGCTCCCCACAGGTCCCTGTGCTGTCTCCTGCTCTCAAGGGACATTCAAGGTGTCAGTCTGTGCCTGTAGCTCCATAACTTCCTGGGGCTCCATCCCCGTTGTGTCCTGTACCCACCGAGGGACTCAGCTGAAAGGGGGCTGTGTCCTTCACAGCCACGTGGCTTGCAGCTCAAAGCGGGGGATGAACCTCATGCTAAAAAGGGAGGCAGTGCCGATCAGTCCATGCTGCTAGTGGACACCAGGAATGGGGTCAAGTGTGGAAGTAGCCACCAAGCTGGATCCCTTGGGGCCAGGCCTGCAGGTCTGCTATTTGCACTGTGCACACAGCTTCTCGGCTGCGTCCTGCTCTGGTGTCGGGGCAGGGGTGTCTGCACTGGCTCTGCCATGCCTTGCTGTCAGCAGGGCTTTGCAGGAGGGTGTGAGGTGCCTGGTAACACTCCTGCCTTGACACCCTGTTCCTCCACAGCTCTCCATGCTCTTCACAGAGGAGTGTGACAAGGTGCGGGACCTCATGCATGTGCATTCATTCAGTTACGACTTCCACTTGCGTATAGTCCACCAGTATCTGCTGGGTTCCCACATGACCCTCCGCCAGGGCTACCATCTCACCAGCTTCCTGGAGGATTTCATTGCCCACCACCCTGATATCCCCAAGTTTGGCCGCAACCACGTTTTCCAAGGTGAGTAGTTCAGCATGTGATCAGTCTGCGGTTGATCACCAGCCCATAAATTGGCAAAAGGTTCTCAAGTATTTTACAAATAAACCTGACTTGGGGAATATCCAGGGAGATGACAAGGAGAGGGTGACATGAGCGGCCCAGCTCCAGAGGAAGTCCTTGCTGCCCTGCTGTGGAAGGGAGGCGGGTGGCTCTGTCCTGTGGAGCAGTTTGTAGGACACCAGGTAAGAGGCGCTGAGCAGCTCCTGTGATAGCGCTGTGTCCTCCTCCGCTAGGCATGCTGGCCCTGCCCACCAACATGATCACTGCACACCAGCTGTACAACTACATCGCCGACCACGCCAACACCTACCACATGAAGCCCCTACGTATGGCCCGGCCAGCCACGAGCAGCGACAACAAGAAGGGGACACCAGGCACAGAGCAGAACGAATATGCGCTGGTCTCTATTTGGAACAGGTGAGTGCATCTGCTGCAAGTTCCTGGAGCTGCCGGAGGTTGGTGGGCAGCCAGTAGTCCTGGGAACACTGCCCCAAGGTGCCAGCAAAGCTGACTGTTCTACATAATGCCAGGGAGTAGTTCTGCCCAGCTTTTCTGAGATGGCCAACAGGGGTGCTGTGCCTGTGTACACATGCATTGGACATTCCCCCTAGCACTTCTGAGGAGTCCTGCTGTGTCAAGTTCCCCACACCCAATAGTTCTGTTGTGACCAAGAGCTCTGGGGGAACAAAATGAGGTCTCCTTCATACTGATGTGCTTTTGTTCCCAGCTCGGGCTCCTACAAAGACTCTGAAGGTCTGCGTCATCATGACGACTTCGATGTGTCCCTCCTGGTGTGTCACAGTGCAGCACCATTTGAGGAGCAGAGCGAGGCAGAGAGACGCATGCTCCGGTGAGTACTGGGGACCCAGAGATGTGTCATCAAAGCTTCCTGGCTGGGGCAGAGGGTTCTGGGAGGGACTGGCTCTGTCTGGGACATCACAAGCAGATTTGGTGCTGTCTGGGGAAGATCCTTGAGGAGACCGGGCAGTGTGGTGTCTGTCCTTGCCTGGGCAGAGGAGCACCCTTACTGGCAAGGACAGAGAGGCCCATGATTCATTTGCAGCTCAGCTGAAAAGGGACCAGCCCTTCCCCGGCTCACAAAGGTCTCCTTGCTCTCAGCTTACGTTTCTACGTCATCATGACTAGCCAGCGGGAACTCTTTCCCCGCCTCACGGCCGATATGCGACGCTTCAAGAAGTTGCCGCGCTTGCAAAGAGAAGTGCTGGAGCCTGTGGTGGGCCGGGCGGCGTGGGAGGCAGCGGAGCCAGAGACGAGCCTGGGACAGCAGCAGCCAGCAGAGCGGGAGCTGTGGCAGGACGTGGAGGACAGCAGCGAGTTCTATGCAGGGGGCACACAAGTCAAACTGGGGCCAGGGCTCTTCTACACCTCGCCGCTCTTCCCCTTGCTGGCCTCTGAGGTGGCCTCAGCCCAGAAGCAGCTCAGCAGCATGGTGCAGCTGGCCAAGTGCCACTGCCGCAGGGACAACCTCTGGAAGCGCCTCTTCCTTCTGGAGCCTCTGGCTTCTGACAAGCTGAAGCTGGGCAAGCTCTCGCTGGTGGAGCTGGAGGAGCTGCTCGATGCCGTGCATGGGAAGTCCATTGCTGACGTTGACCCACAGCTGGTGAGCAGCGGGGATGGAGTCATGGTGCACAGCAGCGGCTGTTCTGCTCTGGGGATGGAGTGGGGTGCCAGGTGAAGGGCCTGCAGGGCACATCTCTTCCTGCTTGGTGGGAAGATAGAGGCAGGAACTTGGCTCCTAGCTGGCAGGAGAAGGGAGAGGCTGCATGGACCTGTCTGTGGAGAGTGAATAGCCCTAGGTCAGCATGCCTCTGGGCTGTGAGGGCTGCATGTGATTTGGGGTGTGAGGGCTGCTGTAGCATTATGGCTGATGGTGCCATGGCTAGAGGGAGGCTAAAATCAGACCTTTTCCATGCCTGCAGGGATGCTTCCTCACCATGACAGTCTCCTGGTACCAGAGCCTCATCAAAGTGCTGTTGAGCCGCTTTCCCCAGAGCTGTCGGCACTTTCACAACGCTGAAACTGGCACCCAGTATCTGGTAAGACACAGCCCATCGTCCACCTGCAGCCTCTCTCCCCTGTCCGGGGTCCCTGCCTGCTGTGGTTTCTCAGAGTGTGAGCCTGGCATGTGCTGTCAGGACAACACGGGTGCCATCGTGATGTCACCCTCAGGCAGGCAGGAGACTTCACACCCCAGAGCCTCACGCCATGTATATCCCCATGGTTTGGCAGTGTCACCTGTGGGCCAGGCAGACTTGCATCTTCATGGCTTTATCATGCCACTTGTCCTGCACGTCAGCGTGTCCCTGGGCAGGTGGTGTTCATATCCCTGTCCTGGGGGTTGTTCTGTCTCCTTTGCAATGTGTGCTGTGGCTCTCTTGACAGGTGGTGCTCAACCAGAAGTTCACGGATTGCTTCGTTCTTGTGTTTCTTGATTCCCATTCAGGAAAGACGGTAAGAACTTGAGAGCAAGGTGCCCATGGGAAGAATAAGAGCAAGACAAGAAACTTGTTAACACCTTTCTCAATTACTGTGCCAGCATCTGACAAATTGTGGCCCAGGCCTGTCCTGAGCTAGAGGTGGCCTTCTGCGGCTTTATTTCCTCTGGGTTATTTGTGGCATCCATGATTTCCCCTGACTTGCTGCTCCATGATGCAGTTACAACGTAGGTGAAGAGCTACCTTCCTTGGCTTGTTTTTGAACCTCCTGCTCTTTTCATGTGATGCCCCTTTGTTCTTGAATTGGAAAACAGTGAGCATTTGATCCCCTTTTCCTTCACAGGGTTGCTTTTGGGTCATGTTGTCAGCTGTCTGCTGCATTCAGTCCAAAGCCAGAGCGCGCTGGGTCCAGAGCTGGGAGGGGTCACCAGTGCTGCGGGTGCTCTTACCTGGGCAGAAGGGAAGGGGAGCTGCACTGCGAGGGTCCCAGGAAACCTGCACGGGCCTTGGCCTTCATCGGGCTTGAGGGCAAAAATGCTCTGCTTTCAGCTGTGCTGCCAGGCAGGGCGCAGGACGGGTCACAGGGAATGCAGCTCCACGTGAGGGCAGGGGATCTGAAAGATGCTTCAGTCCACAGTGAGGCTTTTGCTTAGGCTGCAGCACAACTGATCCCTTTGTAAATGAATCAGGCAGGTGGGGGACACAGAAGAGGTGGTGCCTGCTGGAGGGCTGCTCATTGCCTTCTGCAACCTGATGGTCAAGAGCCCTTCCCATTTTGTGCTGGAGCTTTTGTTGTGGCCAGTTCTATCCTCTTCATGCCTCAGAGCTGAACCCGCTCTTCACTCTGCAGGTACCGGCTTCCTCCCGGGTCCCCAAGATTCACCTCAACATCTGAAGGTGGAGTTTTTGCAAACTCTGTTGCTTTGTTAAGCAAGTGGAGCTCTTAAGCCTGCCTTCCCTTCTCCAATGGCGTCATTGTCATTCAGAGCCCTTCATGGCTCGGGTCAGCCTTTGTAAATACAGGTGTCCGGAACTGCACCCATTCCCATTCCTCCCTATTCCTGAGGAGTCTCAGCAGAGCCTTCTGTGATTGCACTGAAGCATTTATGTCCCTGCCCGGTGCTTCTGGTACAGCTTAGGGTGGCATTTGCCTGTTCATGTCTTGCTGGTCATAGTGTCACCTTGTGGTCATTGATATGATATACCCAGACCCTCTATCACCTCTCCCAATGACTCCCATCTTATAACAGAAATCCTTCCTGTTCCTCATATTGTATTTCGTGCTTAACATTCATCCCATTCCTGTGGCCTCTCAAAAGTCTCTAGGGCTTTTTTTGCGTTATCCCAGTCCTCTTTTGTATTAGTGCCTCAAATTTTATCAGCATGCTCCTCTTCTTTGTGCCAGACTCATTAAAGTACTAGGCAACTTGAGTCCCAAAACCTGTCCTGGAGGAACTCCATTTGTAACCTCTCCAGCCTGATACTTCCCCTTTCAGCACTACCATCTTCATCTTATAATTTTTGCATTAATTCCTATCTTTTCAGCTTACCTAAATTTCCCATGTGGCACTACATCAAATCCTTCCTGAAGCTCAGATAAGATATACCATGATTCTTTTGTCTAGAAATACTACCTTATCAAAGAGAACTCTAGTGGTAGCACATCACTTTAGTAACACTGAGCTGCACTTCCCTCCTGGTTCATTCTCTCCAAGTCTCTAAAGCCTTGCATGCTGCTGGAATTATGTTCACAAATCACTTTCTCTTCCCTCTTAAATGATGGTGCTGCATTTGCTGGTGTGCAGTTACGCAGCTGTTCTCATGGCTTTATGAGTTTGTTTGGGCACCCTGGCTACTAGATGTGCTGTGTTTCAGCTCTGGAGAACATCCAGTCCCCGTTTCTTGCTTCCATGACACTGATCTCTGTGCACTGAGTCGCTCACGTTTTTCTTCTGCTTCAGATCCTGCAGCCGTCTCTTCTGAACCCCTCTGCTCCCCTCTGCCCTTGCCCTGCCTTGTCAGTACAGTCACTAATGAGAATGGAGCAGCCAGCATTTATTTTTAGGATTGCAGTTATTATGTTTAATCTCCTCCCCTTCCCCATTTGTTGCACTCCTACTCTTTGCCTTAGAAGAAGAAATTTCCCTCTAATTTCCCTGGAAGCTCCTTTTTCTGTGGAGGCAGTAAGATCCCTTCCTCTCCTGGGGCTGCTGCTGGGGTTGGTATAACTGTAGATGCATGGGGGCTGAGACAGAGTGGGCAACTCCTTGCACCTAATTTCCACCAGGAAAATTGGGAGGAGGCTCAAACATGCTTTGTCACAGAAGGAGACACTAGCTTGGTGCCATTGGCATTTTGGGACTTCTCCCAGTATCTGCCTGACATTGTCAAAAAAGTGCCCAGGCACCTGGGCTAAAGAAGGTACAGCACTTGTCTAAATCCTGTCCCCTGACCTGCTCCTCCTTCTCAGCAGAGCCTCACCGTGGTTTTCCGGGAGCCGTTCCCAGTGCAGCCCCAGAACAGCGAGAGCCCTCTGCCGCAGCTTGTGTCCACGTACCACCACCTGGAGTCAGTTATCAACACTGCCTGCTTCAACCTCTGGACCGGCCTGCTCTAGCACTGGTACCTCCATCCTGGAGCGACACGCGTACCCGACCTCTCGGTGTGGCTGTGCCATGGGTGACAACAGGGAGGAAGAGGCCTCCGGGGGGAACCTGTGCTCCAGCGCCGCTAGCAGCACGCATGGGTACTGAACTGAGGAGCCGGGGGCTGTGCACCTCCGTCGTTTGCTGGCTGGCTGGCGTGGCCCTCGCTGTGCTGCTTTTGGTGGGTTTGATACTGAATGACCTCGACCTGAACCGCGAGGGCAGGAGCTTGGCTGCTGTGGCTTGGCTAAAGTAGAGCGACTCTCAGGGACACGGCTTCGGCATCTGCAGGTGAGTTCTGCCTGTCGGGAAGGCACGGAGAAGCACGCGCAGCACGTCTTCTGCACAGGGCAGCACTGCACAGTGCTCTGGCTTTACATGGGAGGACTCCTCCACTTCAGGGCTCTGGACAGCGAGGCTGCCCACTTCTGGCCCTTTTCTTTCACCAGGAGAGCACCGGATGGGACAGGAAAGGTGAACTGGACCAGGGAAAGGTTTTATGGAGATGTACATTAAAGCCATTGATGTATCTGTGAAATAAACTGAACCAGATCCCCACTCACGTGCCACAGGCTAGGATGTGGAAAGCCTCCTGTAGGGGATCTGTGGGGCTGGCGGGGTTTGCACCAGTCTCCTCCTGGCTCCAGGGCGGGAGCAGCAGGGCAGGCAGCCCCCAGCCCCTTACCGTGGTTCAGGCAGCCTGCGCGGGGGCTGCTTGCTTCACTGTCCCCACCTCCTGCAGCCTCAGCGCGGGGCACTGGCAGCAGCCTCGAGAACTGCAGGACGTGGAAGCCCAGAGCCCTCTTCACCCAACTCCAGTCAGCAACTGGAGCTGGACTGGGAACACATATGCCCTTCCCCAGGAGTGAATGCTCCCCTCAGCAGGGGGGACTGCAAACCTCTCCCTGGGCACCCCTGCAGCCTGGAGATGAAGGTGCTGCTGTGTACCTCACGTCACCTGCAGTGGTGCCCACGCCATCCCCAAATACGACATGCTTAGATGGTGCTTGAGTAGAGGAGTGTCCAACTGCCTGGGCCAGCCCGGCGGGGCCATAGGACATAGGTGCTCTTAACTTTGACCCAAATCACGGACACGCTCCTCTGTTAAGCCATTGCTTTGATGTTTATTTCAATGTTTTCCTTGTTTTACTCTGCTGCTGTGCTGGTCCCACCATGCTGCAAGCCTCGGCTCTCCCAGTACGAGCGCAGCCAGCCCAGACCTTCCAGCGTGTCTCCTGTGGAGACAGACAGGGTCCCCTGCTGGCACCGGAGGCAAGCTGGAGCAGCTGCTGCTCCGGGCAGGGCTCTCAGCCCCAGGGAGGGGCCCTGACGCCCACTGCCTGCCACCCCCAAGACATGCCTGCCTCTGCACAGGCCCCAGCCAACTGGTCCATGCTGGGACCTGCCAGTGGGGCTCAGGCCACCCCCAGGCCCACTCACCTTTGGGAGCATACTCGCACCCCACGTAGCCAGCGTAGCCGAGGGACTCCAGGAGCTCAAAGAGGTAGGGGAAGTTCAGCTCCCCAGGACTGTCGGGCTCATGCCGCCCTGGCACCTGTGCAATCTGGATATGACCTAGGGAGGGAGCGGGAGATGCTCTGCCCAGGGCAGCCCTGCTAGCACTCCTCTAGGCACGGGACAAGGTAACAGGAGAATAGCCCCACCGCCCTGGCCAGCCACAGCAGAGCATGGGGCGGCAGGCCCCCATCTCAAAGCTGCTCCTGCCCCACGGCCGCAGCAGAGCAGGTTTGGGTGCAGGGTGTTACCGATGAGCGGGAAGTATGTTTCCAGGTTGCGAGACAAATTCCCATCCATGATCTGGCAGTGAAAGAGGTCCTGTGGGAGACAGAGGAGCTCAGCAGCGAGCAAAGACGGCTGGGACGGCTGTCCCTGTCCCTGTCCATGTCCCCAGGAGGCAATAACAAGCCCACAGCCCCTGGGACTCCCCTGTGGGCTGTGGGGAAGGTTCCCTGGTGGAGGGTGGCCCCTGGAGCTCTTCAGTGCTGACTCACCAGCTGCAGCTTCAGGTTGGGCCGTCCCACCTTCTCCAGGATGGCAGCAGCTAAGGGTGCAAAGAAAGGAGACCATCCCCCTCAGGCTCAAAGCTTCACTGTGAAGCCCTGAGATCCCCCCTCGTCAACTGTGCTCCCTCAGCATCTCCGTGCAGATGAGGCGACCTCCTGCCTTTCGGACTGTGGGGATCCTTCTCCCTTGAAGGAGACTTTGGGGAGAGGTGTCTGCCTTACCTTGGTGGGGGGTGTTCAGAAAGTAGCGAGGGTCGGTGATGCGGTTGTTAATAGGCTCCACCAGTCCAATCATGTCTTCCTGTAACACAGCAGTGTCACCTGTGGACCATCCTGTCACCTCTGCGGCAGGGAGCGCTCCTTCCCCGTGCCAGGCTGGAGGGGGATTCTCCATCCTCGGCACCCATGGAGCAGGGCCTGTTCCCCACTCACCTGGGCCAGGAGGTCAGCAGCGTATCTGAGATTCTCGATGAAGGTGGCTTCCATCTCCTCTGCCACTGCTGCCCGGTCTGCGCCCAGGGGAACCCGCCCCGCCATCAGGTGGATCCTACAGACACAGCAGCCACAGGCAGCAGCTCCAGTCTCCAAGCAGCTGGTATGACCTAATGCACCTTTCTCCGCTGGTGGAAAAGGGGGCCAGGCCGGGGGGGCAGAGAAAGGAGTACGAGGAGGCACGACAGGCGCGAGCAGGGCCCCAGCCTCAGTACGCTGAGGGACATCGTTGGACCTTTTACCTGACACATCACAGACCTTGATTCTTCCTTCTTTTGCCAGCTGCCTCCAGCTGGAGCTTTCCTGGGGCTGCCCCGAGGCCAGCGGGATGGGCAGCAGGCATGCCAGCTCTGCCAGGGGCAGGTCCCACGCCTTGTCTCACCACTGGCCGGCTTAGAGCGGGGAGGGGATGGTGGCCCGTGCTGGTAGCCCAGGCTGCGTGCGGGGCTCAATGGCCCCGTGAGGGCAAGGCTCTTCAGCGTTTGGGGAAGGCGTAGGGTGGGATCAGAAACCTCTTGATCCTGCCCATTACCAGAGCGTGCCAAGAGCTCCGGGCAACCTGTGGCCTGCCCGGCCCGTGCCCTCCGCAGGGCTTTGGACTGCATTTCTAAGGGAAAGCATGGTGCAAAGTACATGGAATAAAAGGGCAAAGCTGGTTTTCTGAAGGGGGCTGTGCCAGGCTCATTGCATCTCTTACAGGGCTGTGCTTGGCGCCATCGTCAATAAAACAACTCCTGTGCTGTCCTGCGGGAAACAACTGCCAAAATCGAGGAGGAAAAAGGGAGGATTATCCCAGGGAGTGCTGTGCGGACAAAAGCTGTCCCAGGGAAGGGCAGGGTTGGAGGAGAGTGCCTGCCAGCGCTGGGTCACTTGCCAGCGACCACACTAGGGCCGAGGGCTCTGCAAGGAACCGTCTCGGAGCGCGGCGCGGCCCCGCGGGATGGCGGTGCCAAGGGCAGCGCCGCCGGCGGGAAGAGCCGGAGCAGGAAGGTTCCGGAGGGGCGACCTGGTGCGGCCGGGGGGCTCCGAGGCGCCGCAGGAGCGGGGGGTCCCGCCTCGCACCTACCTGGGGCAGCCCACCGCCCGGGCGTACTGCGCCGCCGCCGCCAGCGCCTC
>VXBO01003127.1:511613-556122 GCA_013400135.1 Rhinoptilus africanus | reverse complement strand
CCCGTGTTCCCAGATAGGGGGGGAGTAAAATAGGGGTCGCTGCCCGGCCCCGGGTGCAGGCTGATGGCGGCGCCCTGTGCGGGGGCTTTGCTGTGCCGCAGAGGACGGGTGTTCTGGAGGGCCGGGGACACCCTCTTGCCTTTGGTCCCTCTGTCCCAACAGCCCCCATCCTGCCACCCCCAGGCCCCGCTCCCTGCCTTGGGGCTCCTATCCTGGCTCTGCACAGGGAGTCCAGGCTGCCACCCCAGGGATGGCATGCTGGGGGGGGGCCTCTAAGGGCACTGTCACCCCCTGGGGACCCTGCCACCTGCTCCCCACAGCCCCAGTAGTCCCACCTCCACAGCCCGCCAAGGGACCCGCAGCAGCCCCTCTGCTCTGGGGCTGGAGAGGCTTTTCCCTGCCCACCACCACGACCCATTTCTCTCCACCACCATCACCCTTTTCTCCCCACCACCATGAGCCTTTTCTCCACGGTGACAGGGACTGCCTGGAATCCACGTCTGCCCCCTGCCCCATTTCACCGATGTGGGGATGGAGTGGGACCCTTCCCATCCCTCAGACTAATTTGAGCATCATTTGCTTTGATGGTGGACTTCTCGCACTCGGGAAGGAGGGACGGCCCAAGGCAGTGGGCAGCAGGGTGCCAGGTCCAGCGGTGCAGCCTGGGCAGCCCCAACCCCCCAAACTCCCTGGCCCCTTCCCATGGGGCTCAGCTAGGAGGAGGAGGAGGTGGAGAGGCTTCTCAGAGCTGCTGCTTGGTTTCCAAGGCAATGAGACGTAATGGCTGTTCATCCCGACAGGGTCATCCCTCTGTGCTGGAGCCCCGGAGGAAGGGGCTGGGGAGAAGCCGCAGACCCCGCAGACCTGCCCAGCACCCGCAGCCTCAGCCACGCTGGGGCCAGCCCTGCTCCGTGCAGGTCAGCGCGGGCCAGGTACCCCTCGGGGACACAGGGACTTTCACACAAGCTGTTCCCTGTCAGTCACCATCAATGCTGGGGACGGAGCAGGACATTCAATTCCCCGGCACAGCTGCCAACACATCCTGCATATGCTGGGTGACCCCCAAGGGTTGCAAACCAAGTAAAATAACAATACACAGCATTTCTCCTCCATCTCTCCAGAGCGATGTGGGCACCCACGGGTGCTGTCACCACTGTGTCCAGCAGCCCTATGGTAACTCACAGCGGGTGCTGGGAGCTCCAGACCCCTGGGTGTGACGAGGTCGCACAGCCCCGGCCCTTCTCCCCATGCGGCCCCTTGTATTTTCCCAACAAATTGAATTCAGAGAGACTTCTTCCCAGCACTGCCAATCGATGAACCCCCTGTTATCAGCCCCCCCGGCCCTCAGGATGGATATGGGTGAGGGGAAAAATTGAATTTGCAGCCATTTTCATTGGGATTTAATTGGGCAGTCTCACCTCGTTGCCTTAATCCCGGGCGCTGACGTGCGCAGCCGAGCCGGCATCTCCCCTTATTTATCACTTTTCAAATATTTGCCTCTTCACAGTTGTGGGAAATCAATGCTCCCGCCTGTGGCATGCTGGGAGCAACCTGGCCGGGCGGCCGGGAGGCCGGGGATCCATCAGCCACTGCCATTGCTATCGACAGGGCGATTGGGGTTTAAGAGGCACTTTGATAGCAGAACCGGCACACATTAAGTGCTCGTCATCAGGGGATGATCATGACTTATTACCGCTAATTCTCCCTGCCCAGCGTCAGGGCTGCAGGGCTCTTCCTCGCTAATCGCCGTGCGGCTCCATGCCGAGGCGCCGGTGCCAGGCTCCTGCCCCGCTCCCTGGGGACTGGGTGCTGTGTCACCCCCTGCGCTCCCGGCTCAACCCTTGGTTCTCTGAGGGGTCCTTGTCCCCAGGGTGCAGGTTGCTGCTGGAGGAACAGGGGGTTTCTCTGCCCCTTCACCACACGTCCAGCTCGGGGGAGGCTCAGTCCCTGCAGGGCTTGTGCCAGCCCGGCTGGGTCAGCAGAGGGGCTGCAGAGCTCCAGTTGCAGCCACAGTGGCAGACACCTTTGGAGGGGCCCACACTGGCCCTCTCACCCCTCACTGGGCATCCCCCAGGCCCCGGTGCTGGCTCCATCCCCCCTGTCTCTCACCACCATCCCCCTCAAGGCATCAGCATCCCAGTCCCTGGGGATCTCAGCTGGACGGGAGGCAGGACCAGCGCCTGTGAGAAGGGCGGCACTGTCAGGGTGACCCTGCACAGCTGCTGTGACAGCCCAGAGAGAGGGGACGGCTGAGCTACGCGGCGTCCACCTCTCCTGCGGGCTGGGGTGTGTGGGGAGTTGTCTTCCCAAGCTCAGCCCAGGTGGCTCTCAGTGCTGGTGGCTGTGGCCACGCCAGCCTGGGGCTAGCCCTATATTTGCCTCCCTGGGTCTCTCCTCCCTGGGATGCTCTGGGATCCCTGTGCAAACCTGGCCAGCCTCCAGCCCTGGCGGCCCCATTTCCCGGAGGAGCTACGGTGGGGCAGCAACCAAGCCCTTCGCCGACGTGGCCTCTTGCTGTGAAACCAGCTGGATTAGTGTCATCCAGCCCCGTCGCTTGGAAGGTGTCCAGTAATGAGCAGCCGGGGAGGGAGAGATCCTCTGTGGCAGCAAACAGACGCTGCTGTCGCCATTCAGCGGCTCTGGCACATGTGAGCTGCCAGCTCCATGCTGGGAGTGGGACCACTGAGGCTCTTCCCGACGGCCCCGTGGGAGCAGCGGATGACCGTGTCCTGTCCCCTCTGGGTGAGGAAGGGGGTTACAGCCACTGCCTCCCACGGTGGCACCGGGGCAGGCAGGGAATGCTCCTTGGTCCCACAGAGGTCCCCCCAGCCACAGTGCAGAGGACAAAGGTCTTGGCAGCTGGATGCTGGAGCCTCACTGGAATGGGGTGGGTACACCTGGGAGGAAGGACACATGGAGCTGGGAATGGCCCTGTGCCCGGCTGCTGCAACCTCACTGGCACCCATTCATCCCTGCATACGGCTTGGCTCAGGCTCCAGCCCGGCTTGAGCTCCTGCCGTGGGCAGTCCCATCCTGGGACCACCCCAGGCCAGCAGCTCTGGCAGTGAGGGCTCCGTTTCTAATTTCCAGCATAAATTTATTCAGTTCAACCCATCATTGCTGTGCCAACGTTGTGCTGTGCCCTCCTGGGTGTCCATCCTTGCGGCGTGCTCACAAAGATGGAGCTCCATCCCCTCCAAACCCGGGGGGATGCAGGGCTCCATGGGGATCTCCTCAGATGGAAGCAGGATTTGTGCCCAGCTCCCCTTCCCAGCCCCTTGCCCTGTGCCCCCAACCAGGTCGTGTCCCCTGCTGCCTGCTCTGGGGTTAGCGTCCCTTCCCTGTCCCCAGAGCCACCCTGGGGTGACGTGCTTCACCCGCTTGTCCCCATTGCCATGGCAATGGGCTCTCACTGCCCTCCACCTCACAGGGTAGCCCTTAACAAGGGGCTTAATGAAATAAAGAGGTCAAACCAAGCCTAATGGGGCTGGTGACATACTGCTGACCCCCAGCTCATGTGGCCTCAGTGCCACTGCCACCAGTGATCCCAGCATAGTCCCCCGGGGCTGTGCTGCCCGTGCCGGCCTGAGGAGCAGGTACCGCACCGGGATGCCCTGGCAAGGGCTCAGGGCCCAGCTCCCCTCGCTGCTGTTGCCACATGGGAACTCCTTTCTGGAGATGAAAGATTCAGCAGAGGCTGAGCCGGGGTCTGGGGCTTTTCAGGGTGGGAATTGGTTTCCTTGTTAAGCGTTGGGTTTGGTTTTTTTAGCAGCCTGTTTATGGGAATGGAACCGCCCCAGCGTGAATTATTCATGGCCCCTCTCAAGCTCATTCTCAAAATATCAATTTCTCCCAGTCACGCCAAGCAGCACTTAAGCCTAAAAGCCTTGTTAAAATGAACCGACGGCCCAGTGAGCCAGAGAGGGGACGGGAGCATCTGGGAGCAGGGCTTTGCAGGGGGGGGTCCTGCCCTCGGGCCCTGCACCCACCTTGCAGGTTCCAGAGCTGTGGGGCAGAGAAATGCAGAGAGAGACCTGGTGTGGGGTGGAGGGTGGGCATGGGGATGGGGGGCATCACCCCAGAGGGGAGAAAGGGACGGTCAATCGGTGCCTGGGGACTGTCCCTCAGGCTCTCTCCTGAGTGAGCCGCTTCCCAGGCAGAGGGGACACACAGGTCTCCCCGCTCCAGGCATCATGGCAGCATTTATGGAGCCACATGAGGAATTAATCAGGTGGAGGAGCAGGGACAAGTGCCGGCGGTAGCGGGGGAGCTGCCGGAGTGGGTGGGAGGGAGAGAGCGGCTGCAGCACAAACCGAACCAGCTGCGGCCGCAGATGGCACAGCGATGCTCCTCTCCCTCGGGGCTGCAGCCAGGACACCCGGACCCCCCTGTGCATTTCCACGGAGCCCTGCTCAGCAAAGTCACCCTCGCCTGATGGAGGCCACCAGTGCTGAACCCTCTGCGCTCCTGCTGGCGTGGGGAGGAGGGCAGGGTGAGGGGATCTCCAGCTGCAGGGGCTCCGAGCAGCACCCCAGCCAGGCCACCACTCCAGCACCCACACCAGGGCCACCCTTGGCACCTACCAGGGTCACCTGGCACGAGGCAGGTCAGTGCCACCACCTCCACCCTGCCCCGGCGTGGGCAGCCCCCAGGCGGCAGGGACCCTGCGGGCAACAGCTGGGCCAGAGCAGCGCTGCTGGTAATTGCTAATTAAAATGCAGATGCTCCCCAAACTGCAACTTTTAGTTTCTCTAGCAACGGCTAAATCAAAAGCAACGAGGCAGGGACACACGGAGGCATGCAGCGGGAGCCACCACTCCGTAAACCCCCACCTGAACACCTCCCCAGCATCACCCCTTGCATCGCAGCTCGCTCTGCTGCGCTCGCCCCGGCACCTCAGGCTGTGATGCTGCAGCAAACCGCCGTCTTCCTCGTTATTACTTCACAAGTCTTCCTCATGCCAGCAAAGTTTTTGCACCCTCACATTGCCTGCTGGTGCAAACAGTAAAGAGTTTTTGTCCCCAGGGCCTCTCCTTGGCACAGCCCTTCCCTGCTGCCTCCCCACTAACAAGGCCATTTAGGGAAGCTGTCCATGAGCGGATCTTTAATCCATCTACTGTGCCCTCTTAATTCCTCATAAAACAAGTTTTTAATCAAAACGTCATGTGGCAACAAGTGAAGCGCTGGCGGGAAGTCAGTGGTGCTGCGCCGGTGCTGCTGCCCGTACCGGCCCGCTCTGCTCCTGCCCAGAGGGCTGTTGCACGGGGCTGACGTGGGACACGCAGCGGGTCCCCTCCCGGCTCCTGGACATGACCCCAGATGAACCCTCCACTGTTCTGTGGAGCTCAGCATCTCCACGTTTAGTCTTCACTTTTTGCACCGTCCCATTTTCTTTGCCATCCCGGTCCAGAGGAAAACGACTCTGTTTCCGAGACATGGTTTGGGCCAGGCTCCAGGCTTTGGGCATGTCTCAATTTTTCCACCGTTTGTCCAAATTAGCAGCTGGAGGACTCATCGGGAAGACCTCTTGGCAACAGGGTGGGATACCTGCACCCAGGGACGTGCCCCTGCTGCACCCGTGCAGCTCCTGCTGCATCCCCTCCAGCTCCTGCCGCATCCCCTCCGGCCGCCGGGCTGGGGGTGGCCTGCCCGCCGGCATCACCAGCCCCACAGCAGGTGCCTGCAGGGATGCCCGGTACCCAGGTGACCTGGGTGGGAGGATGTCAGCGTGTGACAGTGTGATCATTTCCATGGCAACGGTGTGTGACAGAGAAGGCACCAGCTGCTCCACCGTGTCGATGCCTGGAGCTAGGGTCGCCTGTCGATATGTTTCTCCTGGGGGGAACCAGCACGGCCTGGGCACCCGCTGCCGATGGTGGGATGCGAGGGGCTGCCACGAGCCCCAGCTCCATCCGAGCAAACCCACAGCTGGTCCCTGACCACTGCTCTGCGAGAGTGGGACAGAGCTGTGCCCACAGACAGCTCAGCAGAGGCAGTGTGGGGAGCCGGGGACAACCTGGCCCAGGTCCCCTTGCTCCACGGTGAGGGCAGAAGCCACTCGGGATCATGACAATGCAGCGGGTGCTGCAGCTCCTCTGCCAGCATGAGCCCTGTCCCTCGCAGGCACAGGGCAAGGTGGCATCCCCCTGTGCCCTGCGCCCTGTGCCTTTCCCCGAAATGGATACACCAACACACAGATACCGAGCACAGCATCCCTGCTCTGAGAGGAGCCGGGACCAGCCCATCCTGAGCCCTGGCGTGTGGGAGCCCGCGCCCCCCCTGCTCCCCCCGTGCAGGTGATGCCGCAGCCCACACTGTGCCCAGGGTGAGCACCCATGGGTCGGGGGCTGCCACCGAGCGGGGAGGGGGCTGCGTGGCCATGTGGGGACACGGCGGGGAGGGAGAGAATGAGGGCAGGCGACCAGCACGTGAGTGCTCAGCCTTGCTCCCGTCCCCAGCACGCCTGTTGCTCGGAGAGAGCTGCCAGGGAGAATGGAGTGGGCACTTAATCTCCCCCTATAAGTTTAATTAATGGGCTGCAGCGCTCATTCTGTGCTGCTGCCTTAATTGGTACAAGCTGCAAACGCTGTGGAGCCTGGAAAAAAACATTTGGAAATGAAAAATATATTAAGCAGGAAACAGATCAATGGCTCTTAATGAAGCTGATTCGGGGCTGCCTGTCGTCGAGGGGCTGGGGCCCGGGAGATGCCGCCGCCGCCCAGGCTCCATGGCCCCCCAGCACCCCCCCTCGTTAGTGCCAACGAGCAGCCCCGCTCCGGCCCGCAGGAGAGTGGTCTGGGGTTGGTAGCCCCTCTGTGTGGGGCTGTGCCCCTACGTTCTGGGGACAGCGTGAGCTCTCCCTGCAGTGCTGGAGAGCCCCAGGGGAGCACAGCTGGAGGAGCCAGCCCTGCACAGCTGGAGCCCCCTCCCACCCTGCACAGCTGGAGAAGCACCCCCAGGCACCGCTGAAAAATCACCTCTGCACATCGGCAACCCCTGGCACAGCTGGAAAGGGCCACCGGAGCACAGCTGGAAGGGCCACCCAGGGCACAGCTGGAAGGGTGCCCCCAGCACAGCTGGCCCATGTGGGGCTGCCTGGGGCCAGCGCCAGGACCTCCAGCCCCGTGGGGACAGATGGGGTGGCCGAGGGCTGCGGGCAGCGCCGACCGTGTTTCACGGTGGTGGTTTAATGTGAGTTTCTCCCTTTACCTGGGGTACGGACCGGGGGGATTGGGACTGATTTGCATGAGGGGGCCGGGGGGGGACGGCGGGGCTGCGCCGAGGGCTGTAATTGCCTCGGCTGTGCACAGAACATTAGCTGCGCTTCCCAGATATTTACACAGGGGAAAACAAAGTCATAACTCACCAAATAAATAATCTCCCAGGCGCGGTGCTCGGGGAGCGGGTGCTGCCCTGCTCTCGCACAGCCGCCCCAGTACAGAGCACCCCCGGGCAACGCACCGGGGGGGCAGAGAGGGCACCCCGTGAGCTGAGGAGGGGGTGGCAGGCATGCTGGGGGTGCAGCGGTGCAATCCTCCCCACTGGGGACAGAGGGGTGAGAGACCAGGGACTGGGTTCAGGCAGACATCCCAGCTCAGGCGCAGTGGGGTGACCCCGGTCCCCTTCAAATCAATGGAGCCGGGGGGAGTCCTGCGAGTGTCCCACATACACACCCCAAGAGCACCCATCGCCTGGGGCCCAGTCCTGCGATAGCTATAAATCGCCCTGAACTCCATGTGGAAACAGGTTGCCATGCGGGAAACAGGGACCTCGGCGCCGGCCCATTTCACACAATACATTTCATTTAATATTTGGCATTTCGCTTCGTCTACTTGACAGCCAGCTAACAAATTAGCACGGCATGGTATCAATAGCTCCAGACTGTGTAGATTAAAATCTGTTTAACCAATAGAACGCAAGAATAAAATAGCCGATGGGGGGAGCACGGACACGAGGGCTGGGATTCTGCCTGGGCTTCAGCACACCTGGGAGCAGAGCAAAGCCTGCTCAAGTGACATCCAAGGAGGCTCGGTGACCAAGTGGCCAAGCAGGACAACCCTGTGGCTTCTAATGCCGGCAAGAGCAAGAAGGAGCCCAGCACATCCTGATCCAGCTGTAACCAGGGAACGTGTGGGGACGAGCAGCCCCTCGGCTGCCTGGCTCGCTCGGCCATGGGCTGGGGTCTGCAGGGACCACTTTGATTTCCTGCTGCTAATTCCTGGCCCCACTAATGTGATTGCTAACAGCACGCGGCCCCTAATGGGGAAAATACACTGCAGGCTGCCTGCCTGCCCGGGACAAATTGCAAATCTCGTTATGGGTTTGTGCCCAGATTTTTAATGCAGTAATAGCTCCCCAGCTCAATTACGCCTTTGGCTCAGTCCCCTGATGGTCCCCAAGAAAGGGCTTAAGCAGCTGCACTCTGCCGTGCTCCGGGGGCGAGGGCAGAGGCGGGGGGGACAGGGACTGTCTATGGGAACCCCTTTAAGATGCCCCCAGAGCTGCCCTTCGGTGGCACTGGTGATGCCTGGCTGGGGACGAGCGTGTGCCAGCACTGCCCCACGCTCGGTCCCCTGCCCCGTGGGTCTGGCTCCGGCGCTAACCCCAAGGCTGGGCAGCGGCAGATGAAACTCAGCCCCGCAATTATTTCCCTCTCGCCGCGCAGGGGCACTCGGCCCCCGCCGGGCTGGAGCGCGGCCGTGGGGCTCCCGTTCGGCCACGCACGGCTGCTCCTCACGGCGTCTAGTTAGAAAAAGAGAGAGAGAGAAAAAAAAAACCAACCCTGGATAAATAATTTAAAACATGAAATCCTTTGCACCTCTTTAGTGCTTTGCACTTTGAAAGCCCGGCGTGCCCATTAACTAATGAACCACATCAAACGTGCTCTCGCCTCACGTCTCGCCGGCCTCTCTCTTTGTACCAGCCTCTCCTGACTCGCTGTGCCTGCTGTCCCCAACCCTTCCCAGGCCCCCTGGCATGTCGCCACCAACCCTTTCCTGGCATGGGGCTCTGTGGCAGCAGCCCTGGCCGGGGCAGGCAGCCCCTGTGCGGCACCGCGGTGCCCGTGGGCTCCCCGTGACTCCCCCCTGCCGTGGGTTGTGCCCCTCGCTGCTCCCGTTGTGGCTGGGATTACTGGTGAGCACTGTAGCATAGGGATGGTGAGACTGTCACATTTCAGTTGTCATTATGCATTCATTACTCAGTATCTTTTGCAAGCTTTTGAGCGCGTTACAGAGTTAAGACCACGTAAGTACAGGGATCATTCTCCTTCTCCCACCTCCAAAACGCAGCCACCCCACAGCAGGGTGTAATTGCTGTTTAGCGACACGCAGGGATGTTACTCAGCAGGGGGAGAGGGATCCCACATACCCCAAAGGTGTTGGATGCGTAAATGTAAATTACCTGAACTGAGCATTTCACCGCTTCTGCTCTTGGAAAAGCAGGGGGCAGGGGTGCGGGGGGCAATGCTTGGCACCCCCGTGGGTGCACACTGCTCTCGGCTCCGCCGTCCCTCCGCAGCCCTCCCAGCCTGGCAGCCACCCCTGCTCCCAAGGGATGATTAACCATGTCACCAGCCAGCCCCGCTCCCGGTGTCACAGCCCCACAGGGGGGATGCTGGGGGGCCCTGGCCCCGCTGTGGGCAGAGCGGCAGGAGCAGACAGGGCTGGTTCTTTCGGGCAGCCCCCCCTGGGTGTGTGCCCGCTGCCTGCAGGGCAGCAGGAGAAGTGGGGGTTAGTCCAAACAAAGAGGTGTTTTCAGAGGGCTGAAATTAATAACACAAACCCTAATTTAAAATTATATTAGGCTATCAATTACTCCCCCAGCGTCCAAGAGCTCTGCTGGCAGCATCAAATTGCCAGCTGTGATAAATGGTTTTATTGGAATTTCATAAGGGCTGAATTATTTGCAGATAGGAAATTTTTGTAGATTAATTAAAATTTTGTAACGAGCTGGAGTGGTTTGCGGCACTCCCCTTCGCTGCTGGCCCCAGGTGGGCTCAGGGCTCTCCTGAAACACATCCCCAGGTTGTCCCCGGGGCCTGCTGTGGCAGGGGTGGCCCTGCTGGCGCCACAGGAGCACCGTGAGGAAAAACTTCATGTTTGGCAAACTGGCAGAGCTGATTATCCAAACCGGAGTGGCTGGAAGATTGCAACGTGCTCGGCTTGAGCCAGCACAGCTTCTGCACAGGAGCATCCAGCCTCATTTGCTATATTAGAGTTCTTCTAATACTTCAGTAAAGAGTGGGTAGAAGAAAAACCACTCCACATAGTTTATTCAGATTTTCAAAAGGCCTTTCGACGAGATCCAGCACAGGAGGTTACTATAGAAATTAAGTTGTCGTGGAGCGAGAGGCAAAGTATTGCCACGGATCAAAGGCTCACTGAGAGAGAAAGCAGAGGAGGAATAAATGGGCAGTTGTCATCCCAGCGCAGGGCAGCTGCAGGGACTTGCAGGCTCCACCGCGGCCCCATGTTGCTTAACATACTCATGGGGCCTCTGGGGAGCAGCAATTTGGGAGACGGGATTTTGGAGGTATAACAGGGTCCGAGAGTCTGTCAGCGCGGCAGGCGTGATGCTGGCATGCAGGTCACGGCAGAGCTGTGGGGCCACGCTGCGACGAGCATCCCCTGGGGGCAGCTCATGGGTGACCACAGCCTCGCGCCTCCGTGGACCACCGTGGTGCTTCTTGGCTAACGAGCTGCGAGCGCAGGGGGGGCCAGAGCCCGCAGGTGCTGGGGTGAGGAGGGGGCTGTGGAGGTGGGGAGCAGGGACAGGGCTGCGGGTTGGCTTGGCCGACCACCCTCCTCTGTCTGCACTTCTCAGCCCACATCATGCCGCCATGGTTATCCTGGCAGGAATGTGACTGGGGGCAACTCCAGCCCTGCTGGTCTCTGCTCCCACCCTGGGGGCTCCTGTGCAGGGCAGGGCATCGTCCCACCTGGCAGGTGACACCCCCGCTCCCACGGTGGCCGCGCCAGCAGGAGTGCTGTGGGTATGGCAAGCCCCCTCCGCCCTTGCAGGCAGACTGTGGCAAAGCCCGGGTGCCACGGCCAGTGCCTTTGGGGTACGGATGGATGGGCTGTCCCACGCCTCCCATGGTGCATCGTGTCCTCATATGGCATCTGGATGCAAAGCTTGGCTGCCGATGGGCAAAGTGGTGCCAGCGGAGCAGAGCTCTCCCTGCGGGGACACGCCGGGGGGCCGCTGCAGGCAGCGCCGGGGCAGGGAGCTCAGGGACAGCCCAGGCAGGGGTGCAGGCAGCAGCGTGTCTCCCCGGGCTGCGGCACACGGCGCCGCACAGCACGGACCACTGAGCCTTTCTTTCTCCTCTGGGCTCCAGGAGTTTCCGCCTCTCCCGCAGCCACCTCCGACTCCACACGCCGGAGAAGTTCCTTCCTGCATCTGGCAGCGCTCCCCAGCCTAGTTTGCTGCTTTGCTGTCATTAGCCCCGGCAAGAGCCCTGCCGGCGTGGCCGCGGCTCCCTCCCTCCCTCCCTCCCTCCCGCTAACAAGCAATTACCAGGCGAGGCGAGCGACGGCCGTGATTCCTGCGCGGCTGGATGCTTCCCCAGCGCTGGAGCCCGGCCACGGCGAGCGGCCCCAGCCCTGCCCTGGCTGCCCCACACACAGCCAGGGTCCCACGGCTGCTCCTCTGGTGGGAGCCTGGGGAGCCCGTGGGGTGGGACGCTGCGGGGTGTGGGTGGAGAGAGCACAGAGAGGAACTGCGTGGGCCCCCGTGAGCCAAGCGATGGGCTCACGCAGCTCCTGCGTGGGGCCGGCATGCACTGCCTTGCCGTCCCAGCCATGCCGGAGCGTGGGGGATGCCCTGGCCACAAGCAGCAGCAGCCAGCTCCTCCCGGCGCCTGGGCTGCAAAGAGGACACGCGCCCAGGACTGGTCATTTCCTGGGGAGATGGCCAAGGCTCCGTCTAGCGAGCAGGAGGGCTGGTGATGCCACGCTGCCATGCAGTGTTGTCCCGTCCCTGGAATCACTCTCTGCCCTGCCTGTGCGCGGGGTGGCAGAGGCTCAGCTCCCAGAGGTGCTTCCCGTGCCACCTCTGGAGCAGAGCCACAGGCCCCCAGGCTCAGGGCACAGCTCCCTCTGCCCACTGCACGACAGCGAGGGGGACACGCCTGGGAATGCCACGACCCCCCTGCTCTTCTGTGGGGCAAGACCCTTTTGCACATGCGTCTCCCAGCTGCAGGGAGCAAAGGGGGTTTCACTCCCTGCCAGGAAAAGCCACGCAAGAAAGTCGCCACACTGGGTGACTCTGAGTCACCTGCGCCCCTGGATCCTGGCGGGAGAGGTGCGGAGAGGTGGGGTGTGCACTGGGGCGCCCCCAGCCCACCCACCCCGCACAAGACATGAGGTCGATTGGGCTTTGGCCCATGGCTGCCCCATCCTGCACCCCTGCCCCCGCAGGCGTCCCCAGCCGCCGAGGAGGGTGCGGGGCCAGCTCTGGCGCCCCATTCCCCACTCCCACCACCGAGAACCTGTTCAGCGGGAAAGGGGCCCCATGGGTGCCTGAGCGCAGATAAGGGCGGGAATGTAAACACCCTCCCAGCTCCGGCATCCCAGCTATCTGAAGTAGCAAGTGCCTCCAGAGCAAATTCCTCCCCCTCCGGTGGGGCCCTCCTGCCCTGATCTGCAGGGTCGTGGCCAGCCCTTGCTGTCCTGCAGCCCCCCCATTTTTTATTCCCTTCACATGTGTGTTTGCCTCCTTCCCCTCTGCCCCCACCCGGCTCCCCGGGAGCCTCCCGGGGCACCCCACATTGTCACCCCATCCCACCAGGAGCCTCGGCACCGGATGGTGGTGGTCCCCCCCCAACTCCGGCAGCCTCAGCCTCCTGCTCAGACTGGTTTTGCCAGATGAAAAGTCTCTGCCGTGCAACCCTGCCAGCGGTCAAGGGGCATTTCTCACCGATTTCGGCATTTCTCACCGATTTCAGCAGACGGAGCACAGTCACGCTGGGGCGGGAGAGGCCCTTGGAAGGGGCTCAAGGCATCGCAGAGCACCTCAGTATGGGGCACTGAGCATCACTGCCAGGCACTTCAGCTGGTGCCACAGGATAAAACTCCCCTTCCCACTCTGAAATCAGTAAAGACAGCTCTTCTCAGCTCCCTTCAGCTTCCATGGGTGGGGGGAGGGACAGCCCTGCTGCCACCATAGGGGAGGGGATGCTGCAAGGCTTTAGGAGTCCCCGCTGCGCCCTCCTTCACCCCGCCATGGCTTGGTGTCCCATCTGTCCCTCTTAGCACCAGCTACAGCTGTTCATGCTGCTGCCTTGTCCCCACGGCTGATGCTGCTGCAGGGATCTGCCCTGCTCTGCCGGCAGCAGCCTGCAAACCAGCAACAGTGGGAGAAGCAAAATACACCCGGGGCCATTGCCTGGCAAAGCCCTGGGGAGGAGGAGAGGAGAAGGCCCCCGGGGGGATGTGGGGCCATGGCAGCACAGCAGGGCTCGGTGCAAGCTGGCAGGGCTTGTATCACAGCATCCCAAAATGCTGCATCCGCAGTGAGGATCTCCGCCGGGGAACCTGTTGATATGGCAACCCTGCGTGGAGGGAGCATCTGCCCTGCTTGCCTCTGCGTTCCCTCCGCATCCCTTCTGCACCCAGTGTCCCCAACCAGCATGGGCCCCGGGTCCACAGCTGGGTTGGGCAGCAGGTGATGGGGGGTGTGCGAAATGCAGCAGGATAAAGCAATATGTCACATAGAGCAGAAAAATAACCCTGTCATTCATGCACGATGCAGGGCTTTCTATTGCTGATGGGGACAGGGACTTCAGCATCCCTGCGAGCTCCTCTCTGAGGCACCAGTGATGCTCAGAAAGATGAGGAGAGGGGCGGATGGATGCTGGGAGGAAAACAGTGGGTGCTGGTGTGGCAGAGCCACGGCCTGAGAAGTGCAGCTGGTGGCCAGCCCAGCTCCACGAGAGACCGAGTGCAGTCCAGGTGGGGTGATGATCTGTGGCCATGTTTTTGGTTGAGAAGAAATTCAACAGCCTGGGAGTCTTCATCAGTATTCACCATCTCTCTCAAAGCAAGGAGAGCACACGAATTAGATGGTTTGGCAGGCTGAAAATCAAGGATGTAGTTTCTTACAACATACAGTTAATTGGTGGAGCCCATGGCTGCTGGGTCTGGTGGGGGCTGAGGGGGATCACTCCTCATCTGCCTTGGTTTTGACTTTTTTACTCTGTACCCATGGGGTTTGTGAGAGCAGACAGCCCTGGCAGCGCCTGCCGGCTTCAGCAGAGGGGCCGGGGGGTGCAGGCATGGGGGGACAGCCTGGTGGCACTGCCAGCGCAGGGGGACAGCCCGGTGGCACCACCAGCAATCAGGGCTGGCATTAAAAAATGCGCGCTTGCACTCCTCTGGGAGTCACTGGTAGCAGCAGACTCCGGCTCTTGAAAATGAACAGTGCTTAAAATTAATTCTCTTCGCTGATGACTGAAGTTTGATGGATGAGTGGGGTTTCTCTGCATTTCCAAACAAATTTTTTGGTGGCAGCTCTGCCACTGTCCTCCTTGCCCTCACCCCAGGAGCCAGCCCTGGACACAGCGATGGCCGAGCTGCCCTCGGGGACACATGGGACACCTTGGCTGCGACCCCCAGGAAAGGTGAGCACAGACAGCAAACAAGGAATTGCTATGAGGTATAATTAAACCAGAAAAGAAGCAATTCCTCACTGCATGGAGCTGTGGTGAGCTGCTTTAGAGAGTGGATAGATCCATCTCAAGAGCCACTGAGCCTTTAATCCCACCTGCTAATCCCCTACCTGAACTTTTCTCTTCATCTTCCAGGGACTTTAGTGCCTCATCACCGCAGGGTGGTCTCTTCAGAGGGACCCCCTGGAGTTTGGTGCCTCTAGCAGTCCCTTATCTAAGGGTCAAAGCAGATGCTGACGCTGCTGCAGAGGTTTCTCTCTGGTGGGGGGACAAGGCGTCAATCCCGAGCCCCGGGGCAGCCCCCGCCTTGGTAGTGATGCTCCAGCTGCTGCTTTGCGATGCTCTGGGATGTGTGTGCTGCCGATGGTTTGTTTCTGACCTCTCTGTGGCCTGCTGTGCCCAATGTCACTCCCAACCCCAGACATGTTTTAGCAGCTTGGGAGCACTCGAGGAGCCGCAGGGATGTGTTCCCCAGGTGTGGGGCTGCAAAGCCAGCGTGTGCCGTCAGTGCTGATGCTCCACATCACAGCCCGGGCACAGGGACCACTGGCCGGTGGCAGAAGGCTGCTTCCAGTTGGCAAAAGGTGTTTGGATGAAAGGCAGGACGGCTCCTTTCCAGCAGCCCCAGCAGTATGGCTGGCTGATGGACCCCAGCTTGGTTTCCCCAGCCCTCCCGCAGTCACTGGGAAGGCTGCGGAGGAGGTGGCTCCCCCCAAAGCCAACCCAGGGGTGAAGCTGTGCCCCTGCGCAGAGCCCTCTGCCCGGAGGCAGGATGCGGGCACAGCCCCCGGGAGGGGATGGGGCCTCAGAGGTGACCTTCAGGAGCGGTGGCAGCATCAGCCGCCCGCCCTGCTGCGGGAGGCTGAGCGAGGAGGCCATTAGGAGTCTCAGGTGTCTGCGATGCCATTGCACATGTGATGCCTGTCTCTACACCCGCTTAATTATTAATGGAGTCCGTGTTGCTGCCGAGGGGGACACAGCCAGGCTCACCCAGCACTAGTCGCTCCCTGCAGTGGCTGCTGTCAGCAGCGAGTCCCCCGCCGGAGCACAGCCTTTCCCGTAGCAGCCCCCGCAGCAGTGAGGCAGCCCTTGGAGCAGGGAATCCCGCATCCCACGGAGGAGCTGTGCCACCAGCCAGGGACAAACACACACATTCACAATAACGCCTCTCCTTTCTCCCCTGCAGACTTTGTGCCTTTTTTCTCTTCTCCTTCTCTCCTCCTGGCTTTGCCATATGCAAAAGGGAGTAAATAAAGAATACTGATGTTAAAAAAAAAATGGATCAAGGGAAAGGCTAGGGATCCTTTCCCTGGGATCTCACTCGCACCAGCCCTGGCTCCGTGCACATGCGGCTTGCAGGGCCACAGGGCTGCCTGCTCTGTGCCCTGGATGCTGCAGCTGGAGGGGACCTGGGGCAGCCAGAAAGCACCGTTGAGCCCGGCTGGTGTGATGGCACGGGGATGCCACACAAGGCCGTGATAGGGACTTGAGGAAGGGAATGACTTGGACGGGCACAAAAGGTGACTCCCACTCCAAGAATCATGCAATCCTAGATTAGCCTAGGTTGGAAGAAACACGTTCAAAGTGCAGCTTGGGTGTTCTGCAGTGTTTTCCCCAGCAGGCCTCATGCAAGCCCCAGTTTGTCTCTTTAAGTGGCTGAGAGAAAAGAAAAACCAGGTTTCTGAATTTCAATAAGAGCCCCCCTTATCTCAACCTCCTCCACTCTCTGCCCTCCAGCCCCCTTCACTTAGTGATTTACATGGTAATGGGTGTCTTTGGCCCAGGGTGAAATGGGGAATTTGCACTGGTGCCTGGCTGCTGGCTTGCCCTTGGGGCAGAAGGGCAGGGGGGCATGGGGCTAGGGGTCTGCCCCAGCCCCCCCGCCCACAGCAAGGGCGCGGCGGGGAACCACTCTGCTTAGTGCGGGCAAAAGCATGGAGACAGCCCTGGGCAAGAGGGTTTGGGGTGTCCCAAGGCCACCCAGCACACCAGCATGTGTGGGACGCGCGGACGGCACGAGCCTCTCCGCAGGACCGCTCGAACTTGGCACACAGCGCCGCTTCTTCCCTGCTCTTGCCAGATGGTGACTGGTGCAGAAAGGCAGAAATGTTTAGTAGATATTTCTGTTCTGTATTTGGAATGAAGCAGGAGGATATATTCATCTCCAGATGATACTGTGGATGGAATATAAATCCTGCCATCTGTAACAATGGGGGATGTGAGGCATGATCTCCTCGAATTCAGCATTTGCAGATTATCCGGACAGCTGATGCTCGAATCTAGAAGGAACTAGCTCAAGCCAATGCTATGGTTTAACAGATCTTAGAAAAATGGGCAAATTCCAAAAGATTGGAGAAACGTTAGTGTAGTTGCAGTGTTTAGAAAAATTTAAAGGTGCAGCCCAGAGACCCGCACATTAACCGGCCTGTTTATGGGGTTTTGTGGGGTCTTTTTTTGGATGGGCTGATAGGTCTGGTTGATAAATGCAAGTGTACCAACGTAACAAACTTGGATTCCTGCAAAGCATTTTGCTTATTACCACATGGCATTTACATTAAAAAAACCCACGCGGCAGAAGGCATTTTCAGGTCACTCACTAGACGGACCAAAATCTGTCTCAGGCAGATCTCACCACGCCGGGGTTACTGGGGAGACTTCAGAGAATGGAGGTGTCCTCAGTGGGGTCCCTCGGGGAATCTGTTCCTCTTGCAACACTACGTATGTCCTTATCCAACAATCCCCTTGATTATAAAAAAAGCTGTGACAGTGAAGTCTGCAAGCGATGCAGTGGCTGGTAGGGATGTTAATAACAAGCAGGCCACATTACTGTTCTAGTATCTTCCAAATTGCCTGGTGAAATGGCCATAATCTAACTAAATTCATTTTAATATGGCTGCATGCAAGGGAAGGCATCTGGGAACAAAGACCGCAGCCTTTATCTCCAGGATGGGGCTTGGAAAGCTGCGGCTCGGAAGAAGGCTCAGGAATGATTGCAAGTAAATGCCTCTACATGAGCTCTCATTTTAAAAGCACGCTGAAAGCAGCTAACACCTTTCTTGAATATATAACGGGAAAATATCAAACAAAATTAGGGGAGCAATCTCGCCTCTGTTCACATTCCTGTTGAAATGATTACTATGGGTGATATTGCCAACTTGGGTGTCCAGAATTAAAAAGGACAGCAAAGTTCTGCAAAGGAAAGCCGTATGTACTGTCTAGGCATCAAACAAGCTCTGGAATGAGACTGGAAGTGTACAAACTGCTCAGCTTGCTGGAGAGAAGATTGAGAGGTGCCCCGACCTCAGTGAGAAGAGTTCCTGACCGTTCAGCAGTCTCCGCCTCACAGAGGAGCGACAAGATCTGAAAGCTGAAGCAGAAGTTAAAAAATTCAGCCTGGGAAGAAGATACAAGATCCCAGCAGGAGGTCAGGAGATGCTGGAAGAGCTGACTAGAAGGCAGCAGAATTACCAATTTCACAATAAATTCCTGTATGTGAGATAGGTAAATCCTGATTCTGGGGAGGCTCCGTAGCCCTGTTGTGGATAACCTCTCCTGCACCCGGGGGTGTTTCAGCCACCCCCAGGATACTAGGACTGCCTGTGCTGGCCTTGAGGGGTTCACGGCCAGGAGGTCGCTCAGGACTGATTTTGTTTCCCTCCCTTCCTCCTCTCCCAGGATGGAGAGTCTGTGTCAGGAGGGCCAGGCAGCTGCTCAGCCAGACACCCTGCTGAGCTGGTCTGGGATGCTGAGCCCTTGCCGATGGCACTTTTTTTTAAAAAAAAAAATAAGAAAATCTATCTATTTTGTTGAAATCAAAAAGTTTGGAAGTTTGGTGTGTTATTTCCCCTGCCTCTTCTCCCATCTCTTCCCGTTAGTTGTTCCTGCTCCGGAGTGGAGCAGAAGGATGGTGGGTGGAGACTGCCTTATGACTTTTCCCTTTCTATCTGGAACGGGGCCAAACTTCCTCAACTTTGGAAAAGTGACAAGAGGAAAAAAAAGAAGCACTAATTCTGGGGATCTAGAATGGCAGAATAAGCAAAACAGGGGTTTGGCTTTGGGTTTCTTTTTTCAAAGAAGCAACAGAGGGGAGTGGAAAGAAGATCCATGAACAAGCATGGATGGATGAAAATGAGGGAGGATGTGCAGAAAGGCTCAGGTTTTGAAAAGCAAAACAAATTAGGGAAAGCTTTCATTGGAACCAAGCAAAAGAGAAACAAGATTGAGATTTTTCATGAAGTTGCTTTTCCATTTGTCTCTGTTTGGGCAACAGCGAGAGCCACGGCGGGGGCACAGCAGCATCGCTTCAGGAAATGAGCTCATCTCCTTTGCTAGAGATATCTCCCGTAGACCCCCCGTGCTGAACCAGCCCTCAGCAAGAAGAGGGTCCAAGGAGTCTGGAGGAGGTGTTTTACCATGTCAGGGCTTTGCGAGGGGTTTTCTGACTCTGCGCAGGCAGGAAAATGAGTCTGTGATGAGAATAGGCAACTTTGAGGGAGAATTAGAGGGGGAATAAGCAAAATATGTCAGAGCTGTCTCTGCGTTGAGGCTGGAAACCAAGGGAATAGGCAGAGGAATGAGAGGTTCTCATGCATGAAGACGGTTGTGATTTAGCTGGCATTGCAGGGGCCTGGTGGGAGGGTATGTGACTGAAATACCGGCAGGGAATCGTGCGGAGGGGCACTGCGCTGGGGGGGACCACGGGGAGGAGCACCGGACAGCCAGACCCCGAGCAGACGTGCCAGAGAGGGGGAATCAGCAAACTCCTGGGGACGTCAGGCACCATTGCAGCCCTGGAGCCCTTTCACACCAGGATGGAGCCTTGGTGCCCATCACAGGGCTCATGAGACGCTCTGCCGTTGTTTAGAAGAAAAGCTAATCTTTATTCACAATTAATTGCAATGCAGATCAGCGGATGCACTTGTGACTGGCTTAAACCTTAAAGCTCAAACATAGGATCGTTGAAAACTTAGTGACTCATTAATAACAGACAGGCTTGTACGGAGAAGATCATTAAGTAAATGAGTTACAGAGGGCTGTGAGAAACTGCCATAACCTGAACGTCAGCCAGAGGCTTTTGGGGTGAGATTCAGGCTGGGCAGCGGGTCGGCTGCCGGGCTGTACGCGCCTCTCGCCGAAAGACAGGAGGATAAAAAGGCTGGCAGTCACCAGCTGGGCTCTAAATCCCCCTCTGCAGAAGAAGCAGTTATTTACGCTGCATAGTTTCCAAAACAACAACAACAAAAAAAACCTAAAAAGAAGAAAAAGAAGAAGAAAAGAAAGTAGGGATAAGACATTTTCTGACAGACAGGAGTCCCTATTTGATAAGTTTTGTTGGAAACACAAGGCAAAAATAATTTAATATTTAGTCAAATATGCCACAAATGAAGCAGAAAAGAATTCTCTCTGGTAGTGGCTGAGTGGTGCCAGGGTGCCTTCTGGCAGAGAGGGCAGAGACAAGACTGCACGTGCAGTGAATGTCAGCAGAGCAAACCCTTGCAAAGGGGCAAATATGCTCAAGAGAGTGGTGAAACTTTCAAAAAAAAAAAAAAAAGAGAAATGGGTGTGCAGCCACCAGAAGTTGACAATATTGCCAAACACTAAACCCCCATACTTCCAAAATATCCATCCAAACATCACATATTTGGTGTTATTTGCCTTCCAGCTTCTGAGAAGACAGTTGCATCATGTTCTAACACCCTTCTCTGAAACTTTGTGGGATATAAACTTTTTTCTCCCCAACAGAACAAAATCAACTGGCCAGAACTGGTGAATATGTCTGAAAAGATGGGCTTATGGAACTGTCTTTGAAACTAGAGCCCTGGGTAGTGCTGTGCTGAGCCAGCCCTCCCCAAGCCGTGGTGTGAGCATGAGGTGATGGACACGGGGCGATGGGCACAGGGCAATGGGCAAGGGGTGGTGGCCATGGGGCGATGGGCATGTTGTGATAGGCATGTTGCAATGGGCATGGGGTGATGGGTATGGGGCAATGGGCACAGGGCAATGGACATGTTGTGATGGGCATGGGATGATGGGCATGAGGTGATGGGCATGAGGTGATGGGCATGGGGCAATGGACATGGGGTGATGGGCATGGGGTGATGGGTGCAGGGGTGAGGGGCTGCAGAGTGGGAGCCTCCTGAAGGGAAGGCAGCAGGCATCTCAACTGAATGGCACAAAACCACTTCAGAAATCACCATTTGAAAGCAATACAGGGTACTGTAGTTAAGGGAATTAATCAGGAGCCTATAACAAAGGCTGCTTTGCATGTAGGGTATAAACAAGAATAATAACACACAACACTGTTTGTCTTTAAATAAGCACCAGGTAATACATTTCCAACAATTCTATCTAGATGCACCACTTGAGAACCTCTCCTAATTGTGAAATTAGAAATATTTTTGCTGTAAATGCCACAGGATGACATATAGGGAGATATTCACCCTGTGCCACTCCACACTCTTTGTGACAGTCTAGTCCCACTTTAGTTTAAAGGTTGGTGCACAGAATGTCATTTATATTGGAAAAAAAAAATCAGCTGCAAAGTAGGAGAAACATTTGCTATAATAGGCTTAACCCGTGAGGATTCTCAGATATCTGGTTGGGCTGAGACTGTCTGGAAAGGGAATACCACATTAAACTCCAAAGATTGGTTACTTCAATGATCTCTCCATAACAGGAAAAAAAAATCCCACTTTTAAGGGGCAAAGCAAAAATGTAACATAATACAGAAAATCTGGGAGTTATTGAAAGGATAAGAAATTTCAGATGGAGCTAATTCTGTATCTGTCATTGAAAAGCCAGCTTTGGTTTACATTATTTAAATGCAGCTGCAACACATGAACACTGTTCTGTGAAACCGCTGTATGACAGGCAGGTTCCAGGCAAAAGGGAAAAAAAATCACTGTGAAATGAAGGGCATTTGCTTCAGCAAATAAACTGTGAAGAGACAAGCTTAAATCTAACTTCAACAAGATCTTTTATATGCTATTTGGATGTTGTAAGGGTATGAGAATGCCCTTTGGTATTAGTCCTGCTCCTGAGATATTTCACGCAGTAATTGCCTACATCTTTAAGGTACGATGTATTGAAACTATGGTGATTGCTATACTAAATTGGGCGATGGCTCTAAAAAAGCAGAACCAAAGAGCCAGGCAAGAACCGCAGAAAGCAGAGAAGACACTTCAGAATGAACTTTAAAAGGTCAAAATTTCGTCCTGCAGAATTACCTGTACCGGCTCTGAGCTGAGCTACGATGGGTTTGTTGCCAATTTAGATAAAATAGAAGCAATAATTAGAATGTCTAGCCTCTAGGATATAAAGCGGATCTACGGAGATTTATGAAAACAATATACTATTTGGCAATATCTATTCCTAAATCTATGGCCAGTATTTTCTCAGGAGAGAAGTGCTGCGGTCTGAAATTGCCTGGCGTCAGGCAGGCAGAGAAGCAATCTCTGGAAAGGCTAAAGCCATGGTGACGGGCACCCTTCGAGCACGTCGCGGGCTCGCTGCCTGACGCCTGCCTGCCCTTTGCTGGTCCTGCCCGAAGGCAGCGAGCCCTGGGTGGGCCATTCCTGGGCTTGTCTTGTGAAAGCCAGTCAGGCATTTGGCACTGGAGTGGATTTATCATCTGAGCCTTTGTGGGGTCTTTCTCTCGCGCCCGTTGGATAGATGCGGCGTGCCCTATGTTTCCCTATGGGTCTGGATGAAAGTGGGGCAGCGAGCTCCGTGGCAGGCTCTTGGCCCCCCAAAACCTGTGCTACCCAGCACATCAGCCTGCCGTAGCAGTGCTAGGAGCGATGAAATACAAAACCATCGAGGCCCTGTCACAGAAGGAGGATTTGCAGAGCCTGTCTTGCACAAATCCTGTCCTTCCTGTTCCACCACAGGAAAAAGGATTAGAACCGGCTGCAGACTATTCCTTCCTTAGGAAACCCTGCAACTGCTTAAATCCAAGAGATACGGCAGAGCCAAATGTTCTGGGGGAAGAGCCCTCCTCCAGCCTCAGTGGGAGTGTGTTACCCAGACCGGTCTGTTGCCTTTGGTCTATAACCACAGTAATATACAACTGCTGTTGTCAGCATCTAAATTTGGGTTACCCAACACCATAAGCATGCCATACATAGGGGTTCGCTTAAAAGTCTCAGCTTCAGGAGGTGCTAAGCACCGTCTTTCTCACAGCAAAACATATATGCAAGTGTCTTAAACAGCTTTGGAGTCCTGACACACTTACGTTGGATGTGTGGATGTGTCAGGTGCTCCGCTGTCTACGTCCCACTGTTCAGTATCTCACAGCATCACGCCCACGGTGATCAACTGGCAATAGTTAATAACATCAATAGTTAATAACTGAACTCTTCCCACTGAACTCTGGGTTGAATATCCTTTCCTAGTGATGTGTAAGTGCTTCCGTAAAAAAGCAAAGCCATCCAGAGTTTTCACCATCATTTTGGTGGTGACTGGTTGCAAATGGAGGTGGTGAACCCCACGCCTACCCTGAAGGCAGGGGTACATTGCAAGCATTCGACAATGACTTACCTGTTTACCAGGTCCTCCCTGGAGATGCTGCCGCACCTTCATCAATCCACCGGCTAGACAGAGCCGGCGGGTTAGTGCCAGGTCTTTTGTCCTGTCCCCATTTAGCTGTAAGCGGCTGACGGATGGTTCTGTCACCCATGGGCAACAACTGCCGGGAGTACGTTGTGCAGGCAGAATTGTGGTGTGAGTGGCTGGGTGGTGAGGGGAGCGATTCAAAGATAATCCACGGGTATAAAATGGCAGGCAAGAAATACATAGCTAGGAAAGCATAAAAACCAGCATCGAAATTACAGGAGAGAGTTGGGAAACAAGAAAGCAGAAAACAGTCCATATACGTGGGTAGAGCCACGACCTACTCATTTAATCTATCAAAAATACGAACCCACTAGATCCACATGAAGGTGAGCAAGTGCCAAAACGATGTATACCTGCAACAGGCTATTAAACATCCTCCATGTGGACAGCTTCGCTCCAGTCACGCTGCAGTGTTTGTGCATTAATATTTTTATTTAAAAACAAGAACAGAAGGGCACAGGAATTAGGGAATAAATCCGAGTCCTCCAGCGACTGAAGGCTGGGTTGGGCTGACTCCAAGGTGGTTTGGGTTGGAGAGAACTGCTCTTACCTACCTTCAGTAATGATAATGAAGAAATTGAGGATTCTTCGGCAGGAAGCAGAGGATTTATGAGAGTGCAGCTGGAGAGGCCAAGAGCAAAGGATAAACACAGAGATGGTAAAAGAGTATCTGACAAAAGTCAACCTACATATTGTAAATCTGCAGGTCCAGACACAGTGTGCCTGAGAATTTTAAAAGAAATCTCTGAAGACAATCTTGAAAAATAATCTTCCTTTCATCACAGGAGTTATCTGGGCCCTGGGAGAGGCCAGATGTGCATCCCATCACAGAGAAAGGTTGAGAAGATGGGGCGGGAATTTGCCACCCACCTGCCCACAGCTCTCTGGCAGGAGAGTTTCAGGGTTTTTTTTCCTCATCCCTCCATTTCCTCCTTTCCTGCTTCTTCTTACTGCCTTACTGAGCCTACCACCTCTGCCCAGGGCTCCAGAAAACCGTGGGGAGCTCGGAGGCAAGGCAGCCTGCCCACAGTACTCGTTGCCTGCATACACAGCCCTGTTTCAGCCCTTCCCATATGTCAGGAGCGGGTATATTTGTGCTCCACCTTTGCTTTTGCACAGGGAGCCTTTTTTCACAAAACCCGAAGGGAACTGGATGTCAGTGGGGAGGGAAAGCTAACTCTACATCTTATTTTCAAACTCCAACACCTCGTATAACCCACAGCCTTTTTTAAGTGCAGTGGCTGGAAAATAAGAATTTCAATAACCTCCACTCTCAGATAACCCGCTGAGCTGCCACGCATTTCTCTCCCTCCCCAGGAAGCAGATGCATTGCCCTCCTCCCCAGCTCTTTCTTGTTTTGGGAAAGCACCAAGATGTGAGGGAGCCGGTGTGATTTGAGGAGCAAAAGCTGGGGGAATCAGTAGTGTGTGAAGTTTCTTGAGGATGAGGAAACTCCCCTTCCCCCAGCTCCTCCCAGTGCACAGCTCACACCAGGGGTGAATCCCAGAGCTGGTGAGCCGAGTGCATGAAAACCTGGTAATGAGGAAGCTGATGGGGGATGTACCTTGAGCCTTACAAGCAGCTTGTGGTTTTGGGACCTCTACAGCAACCAGAGCTGCTGCGCAATCAGTTGCTGCGAGGCACCCAACCGCCTGCTCCCTTCAACCCAGAGGGACATTCAGCAGGTGTGGAGGTGGGACTGCACCGCCTCCATCCCTGTGTCTGACAACTGGTTTTCTCCCCTTTTTGAACAGATCATCCTCATTTATGCAGCCGGCTTCTCCTGTGTGGCTGGTCCTCTCGGAATCGTTCTTGTAGTCCTCTAACTAAGTTTTCTTGAAAACTCTGTAGATTCAAAGAACTCGGTGTGGGCTAGAAATTGGTTGATGAGTCACAGACTCAGATAGTAACCATAAAAAAGAAACTTCAAAATTGGGAACAATTTTAGTGACGTTACCACAGTACCAGCACTTGCATTTAAAGTTTCATTAAGCAGAGAATGAGGTAACACCATTCATACCAGCGTCACCAGTGGGCACTGAGCACAGCCTGGGATGCACACAAATCTGGCCGGGAACGTTGGGTTGAATGCAGCAAGACAGGACCCAGCACTGGCAAACAGCAGCCTGGAACCTGGGAGAGAGAGAGGAATAGCTCGGGGAGCTGGAAAGCAGTGAGATCAAGGCTAATCGGTGAAAGCCAAGCTAATACCATATAATTTTGCAGTTTAACAGCCCTGAACGGAGCTGACGCCATTCAGCATGGAGGGCTGGGAAGAGGGCTGTAGTGCTGTACAGCAGCTGCTGTAAGAGTGCCTGCTCTGGCATCGCCCCATGGCAATGCCAGCAGTGCTGCCAGCACGGTCCCCCATCCTGTTCTTTTGTCCCTTCCGTGTCTCAGCACCTGCCAGCTGTGCACCAGCCCCGGGGATGGATCCCTCTTGCACTGGGCTCCTCTCCTACCTCCCCATGGGGAGAAGAGATGCCGGCAGCATGTCAGACAGCATGTCCACTCACCTGAATGCAAGTTATTCCATGTTTAAAATATGAAAAATGTCCCTCCACTTTGAGAGATATAGGTAATAGGTAAGTAATAGGAATGATGCCAGGATTACAAGCGTATGGTTATGAAAGACTGAAGGAACTAGCGTTTTATAAATTAGCAGTGTGAAGAGTCCGAGGGGATGCAGTCTTGCTCTATAAATACCTTCAAGGTAACAATATAAATGAAGGAAGGGAATTAATTCACAGCCCCTGAAGATGGCAGGACGAGGAGCCTGAAGTTAAGGAGGAAAAGCTGAGGCTGGGAAACTCAGCTCCCTGTGGCACATGAGGCTTGAGCAGGTGGGATGGTGACAAGGAGCAGCTCGTGACACGCTGCCACTAGCCAGCTCCTCGCACACTCTAATTGCTGGTGGTTAAAAGTCGGAAAGAAGTTTGAGGCTCTGGCTCACCAACAAAATAACACCCAGTAGAGCAGAGACACACTGTGAGCTGGAGGATTTGTGCATGTGCTGTGGTGAGAAGCTCTGATGGTGCCTCTGGAGCAGGGACTGTCTCGTCCTGCCCTGAGCAGCCACTCAGGAGGCAGAAGTGCTTAGTGCTCCATGCTCCATGCTCCTGCTGGGCCATGCGGTTGGGTTATGAACCCATTTGCAGCGTGGCCTCTCCTCAGGGAGCTGCCAGGGTGAGTTTTGGCCACGCACAGTACCTCTCCACTCCATCTGGGGCAGGAGGGCAACTCCAGTGAGACCTGTCAGGCATTGCCGCCTGTCCCCACAGCCATGTCAGAGCAGATCCTTGGAGAGATGGTCCTACCACCGCTTCCATAAATTCATATTCTGGCTAGGATGCCAGTGAGGACAAATCCAGTATCCAGTGCTGCCACACAGTGGTGAAGAGGCATTTCAGAAGGCAACATCTGCATAACCACCCCACGGAGGATCTTTGGTCGGAGCCAGAGACAACCCTGCATTGACCTCAGGGGACACCTGGGCAGGCGCTGGGAAGAGCTCATGGGCACAAGCCCACTGTAAAGCTCTTTGGTAACCAACCCAACTCTTCCCCAGTGGACACGATCCCCTGCAAGGCCTGCTTTCCTTTCCACTGTTGGTGTTCAGGACATGTCCCTCATTGTAGTAATATCACTGTGGGCAACGTTTTGTTATTATTCATTTCAGTTTCTTCTATTTGATTTCAGCCCTCTTAATATCCTCTCACATCATCCAGAGCAAACAGCCTCCCACCTTGGGCTCCATAAACTTCACAGACTCACAGGCCAACAGTTTGTCCTCTTTTGGCCATGACCCTGAAAAGTGACACTGTACCAACACAACAGGTTCATACAGTATGTTTTTCAATGTTGGTGCTCAAATATGCACAAAGGTACCAAGGGGGACTACCAAGATATCCAGGTGCCCAACTCGCACCTCCTTGCAAGGCTCAGAGCCCTCCAGCAAGAACCCTGACACTGCAGAGATTGACCTTAAAAATGTGATCTCTTGACCAGGCAGAATATAGTCATCGTTGAAATGTTGAACAGGGATGAATGAAATGCAGGACTCCGTTTCTTCATGACTCCCTCCAAAATACCTGTGTCTTTCCAGAGTGTAGCTCACTTGCTGTGGTAGCTCCTGCCTGTGTTACTGAGGGTCACAACCCTTTTGAATTATTTATCTTTCTTCACTGGTGCATACAACACCCCTGGTTTTGGGAAGATGTGCATGCACAGTGTGCTGTTGATACTCCATTGCAGAAGTTAATTTATACTCTGCCTAAGTATTAGGCCTGTGGCAACCTGCTGGAAACTCCATACAATCAGCAAGCTGTAGTTTACTGTTGCTTGTTGTTCACCCCACTGGCATCCCGCTTCCCCCATTTCACCACTCTCAATTAACTTCTCAGGCATGACAATAGCTGAGATTTAGGTGAGCCCATCATCCAGCGTCTATAATCAAAATGAATAATTATATCAAGGGAAATAATAAAGCTTTATACAGTATGTATTAATAAATTAAGGTTTGTCTAATATAGCTATACAGATATTATCATATATAATAATAAAGAGGTCACACCATGGCCAGGCACAGAGGGATCTCCTGACTGTTTCTACACCCCAGAGTTTCACCAGCTCTTTTGGCCCCGAACCACGCTGGCAGCTCATCTGCAAGTGATTCCCTGCCAAGGCCCGTGAGTCCTTCTCAGAGTCGCCGCTTCCAAAGTCCTCATTCCCTATTTGTCGCCCTCCTTCTTTGTTTTTAGATAAATGAGTTTACTATTGCTCATACTGGAAGAGATATTGTTTGCCTGCTCCTGTGTTATATGCCGCAGTCTGGATTGCTTAGCAAATGACTCTCTGCTGTTCATCACCTGCGACGCCTGGAAGGGTAGCTGTGGGGTAACAGCCGCCGCTCCTGGCAGGCAGCGCGACGGTTCATGCCAGTTGGAGGGACCTTCCTCCCTAAAGCAGGAAACTGGCAACACGAGCGCTCACTTTCCTCCATCACCACCCACTTACCCTCGGCAGGCTGGCAAACACCATTTGCTGGGTTCCCTCACTCCATCGCGGGCACACAAGTTTCTCGAGACATCTTTGAAGGAGTCTGGAAGCAGAGGGTGAGTAGTGAGATGACACAGCCTGAAGATGATACGAGATTATTCAGGTTCCTGAAGTGAAGCTAAACCCAACTAAAGCTGATTGCAAAGAGCGGAGGGTGATCTCATAATATTGAGTCAGTGAGTTTTTAAATGAAATTCAGTGTTTATATCTGCAAAATAATACACAGGGGAAAAAAGTAACCTTACCTCTACTTATAAAACCCTGGGCTCTACATGAACTGTTAGTACTATGAAAGGGGTTGTGGAGTCACTGCAGAAAGCTCCCTGAAAACACCACCTCACACTCAGCACCAGTCTAAAAAGCAAATCTAAGATTAGGAATTATTCAGGAAAGAGTGGAGAACAAAAGAGATGAAATCACTGGTCACTCTCTAAATCCACCTTACAGCCATGTCTTCAATACCGCACCCCCTACTGATTCCTTCTTTTATCTTCGTCTTCCTTCCTTCCCTACTTCAGGATCATACCAATGTATTGGAAGAGGTATGAAAGCCTATGCTATCAGCATAGCCACCAGACATTTGGAAAAGAAAGAGATTGACCAGTGAAGTGACAGAATTTGTCGACAGTAGTTATTCAAGGTTGAAGGACAAGATCTTACTGTGAAGAGATTAGAAGGATCTTCCATTTCAGAATGACTGAACAAGAAAATGTCATTGAAATCAGCGTAGGTATCTGCAAAGTGCTGTAATGAGAATACACAAATCTAATTTCAAGCACACGTGTTGGTCTGTGAGTTGACTGTTACCACACAGAGAAAAGATTTTGAGGTTATCACAGAGAAATGCCTGGAAATGTCATCCCAGTGTTCTGCAGAGATCAGAAAAGCAAGCAGAATAACTGAGGAAGGAATACAGACCAAAGCGGCGAACAGCATCAGGTCAGTATAAAACCCATGCACCACGGGTGCTGGGTGCAGCTCTGGTTCCATGCCTGGAAAAGCAGAGAGCAGAGCTGGAAAAGAGGGGAGAGGAGTACCAAGAGCAGTTCAAAATCCCAACTGCGCAGGGATACAGGAACGGCGGAACAGATGAGGGCTCCTAACCTGAACTGACACAACCGTGCTGGACTTCTATAAAGTCCTGAACAGTCTGGAAAAGCTGAATAGGGGTTTACTGTTCAAGGCTTCTTTCAATACAAGAAGTCGGGGGCGCGAGCAAAGCAACCAGACGGAGGTTCAACACCAAGCAGATGAGATACCCCTTCAGAGGAGCAGCAAACGAGCTGAGGAACTTTGCTGCCAAAGGATGCTGAGCATGATGAAGGATCACAGTGCTCAAGAAGCAACTGATTAATTAAAGAAAATTTTGTCATAGCACGTACACTGAAAAAAGGCTCACCTTTTCTGGCTTAGGAGAAGCCTGGGTTGTGACCAGTGGGAGGAGGGAGAACAGATCATGAAGGCACCTGCTCTTGTCCTCTCTGGTCTCCATGGACTTCTGGTGCAATCCCTCATAACCTTCTTGGGGCCTGTGAAGGCAGCAAGTCATGGGACAACACCTGTACAAGGAAAGGTTAGGATAATGCACCCTGTAAAAGACAGCTGAGGAGATACCACAGAAGTCTATAAAATAAAAAGATGATATAGAGAAAGTGATCCAAGATAAACTACTCACTCTTTCTCACTACACAGGAACTGCTGGCAAGCTCCCATCTGAAATGGGTCACAGGTGTAAAACCAACAAAAGGAAATACTTTTCCACACACTATATATATATATATAAAATTGTGGAATTCATTGCTAGAAGATACTGCAGAGTGTAAATGGGCTTAGAATGAGATTAGACAAATTCATAAAGGATAGGCACATTTGTGGCCATGAAACACAGTCCTGTGGTTACAGATTTTCTTTCAGAAGCCGAAAAGTGCCGATGTGTTGCAGCTCTAGATAATTCCTCCCTGGCCCGAGCAACTGAATACAAGTGCTTCGGTTTCTATAAACCACATAGCATTCTGCATAAGTATTATAAAAAGTATTAAGTGTAAGCTTATGGTTTCTGGTATATTCTTAGCCTTTGATGGAGAATGCGAACGCTATTTTAGAGCATACTGTGAAGAAGGCACTTTGCCAAGACAAGCCTTTGGTGCAGACTGTCTTCTTTCATCTAGTATCAGGGCTTTCCGCATTCCAGTATTTCCACAATTTTTGTGCCATCAACAAACTAATGATTAACAATTTATGTTTTCTTTTTTCTTCATTGCTAGAACTTTCAGAATGTGCGTGGCCAGGAACTAATTGCTTCAGGGTCTTTAGTCACATCTCCTCCTGTGAGCATTCCTCATTTACCATTACAGTGCCAAACCCGCGTCAAAACTGTCGAGGAGCCACCCTCCAATTCGCTTAATCTTTAGCATGTTTGCTTGCATGTTTCTAATTTATTAAGGAGAATGTTTGGTATTAGGCAATTAGAAGTCTAGCTGTAGATGGTATTAATAGACTATCACTTTTTTAAATTGAACTTGTCAGCTATTCAAAAATATATCAAATTAGCTTGGTATTTTCCATAAATCCAATGGGGATGAGTTATATTTGCCAGTTTTAATTCTTCACCAACATGCTGCATCAGTCATTTCATTCTTATGTTGTGGCTAGCTGTCAAGACGAAGGGCCTACTACAACTGTGTATCTTCTTAAATACTTGAACAATATCAGTTTTTTAATAGATCCCTGAACTTTTCTAAGTTCCAAAACTTCTTGAAAACCAATGGTAATCATCTGGACAGCTTCCTGGCTGGCTCCTACAAAATTCTCAGATGCAAATTATCTAAGCTACTGATTTAAAAGTGGTGCTATGCATTGCCTTCCATGATCAACGAGAGTTAATTATGTCTCACCATCATTTAACATGACAATGTTATCTATCTTCTCGTCTGAAGACAGAGGATGATGATTTATAAAAAATTGTGCTTTTACAATTTCATCATTTCTAGTAATAGGCCAGTATTACCGTTAGGATTGTTTTCATTCCAAATACACTTACCAAAAAAAAAAGGTTTTAAAAATTAATTATGTTAGACATAGCTTTCCAGTTTCATCCTGACTGATTCTCCTTTTAAAAAATGATGAAGATTAGTCCGGATTTCAGGTTCTTCTATGCTGGTTCTTAATTTGTTTGGTTTGTGATTATGTTCCAGCAACGAAAAATACAGCTCAACTCAAACTGAAATGATAATTTGAAATAAATATGAAGTGGAAGAAAGGATGCAAATGAATCAGTATTGGTGAGAGCTTTCTCCCACTTCTGACCATGGCTCTCATTTTCAATTCCTCTCTCAAATTCTCCCTACCCTATTAAAAAATGTATACAAAGTTTAGTAAATTCATCAGTACGGCACACATCGAAGTGCATCCACATGGGAGCTAAGCCGTGGGATGGAGGCAGGCGGCCAGAGATCCTGGAGGAGGTGGAGAAGGACCACGGCTCTTGGAGGAGGTGAGAGCCCAACACCAGCCACCCATCCCCAATGTTCCTAATGTGTGGTGCCATCCTTCACGCTACAGCAAGGGAAGACAGCTATTCGACTGGAATACATCCTACATCTCAGTCACCCCCTTTAAGCTGCTTGTAATTGCTTTACACAAATTCTGCTGGGTCTCGAGTCCTAGCTAAGATGACATTTTTAAGCCTTTCAGCAAATCTGTCCTGCCATTTTGCATTTGGCCTTGGCACCAAAAAACCACAGACATGTCATACAGCTTTCCATCATCAGTTTTGCAGAGGCATAACAAATTATATTAGAAGTAAATAGCTCAGTCAGTTTAAATTAAGAAGTTCTGTTTTTCTTAATATTGATGACCTAAAGATTCTAAAATTTCAGGTAACTTAAGTGTTCAAGAAATTGAGTTTATTAGCCTCTATATAATATTAATGATAGATTTGGTTTTCCTTTCAGTTAAGTTAGTACATTAAATAATATTGATATTCATCATTCTGAAGATGGTCTCAGAAATACTCTCTATGAAATTAGTAGAAATTTTGCTACTGACTTTGATGGGCCCAAGGTTTTACCCCTGGCAATTAGCAGTCATTCTACTGTATAACATGGCTCCCTGAAGGTCTGCAGAGCTCAGCATAATTATAACAGATTGTGTAATCAGGCGGGCAGGACATGCAACCAGCAAGGAGAACCATGTCTCCCCCTCTCCCCCCGCTTATTTTTTTTAATTTTAAAATATTTCCCAAAAGGAAGGGTAAATTTAAATGAATACATTTTCATTATAAATGTCTAAAATGCAAGCTAATGATTAGGGTGAGTTACAGAAAAGGATTCAAAAAACCATCATGTTTGAAAATATTTACATGTTCTATTTCATCTCTAATGAGGGAGAAGATGATGTGCAGAGAAGGCTGCGAGGCCATTCTTTACTATGACTGGAGTATTCTCCCTAAAAAGAGCAGGCAAAGAGATAGAGAGAGAGAGAGGATGGGGGAGAGACAGAGACCAAGAGTGAGCCCTGCGCGTGTAGGATGGAGTCAGCCTTAAATGAGAATTTCTTTTGGCTTTTGTAGAGACATCACCAAGGTCACTGAGCCCCAGACTCACTTCCCTTCCCCCTTATGACTGTTCACAAACTTGTTAGGATTTGTAATACATATTTGCCTTTCTCCCAAATGCTTCAATGCCCTTAGTTCAAATCAAACACACACATATGACACCCTCCTAAGCATTTCTTTACCTCCAGCAGCCACAAGCGACCCTCGTGGCAAAGCCCCAGCACTGGGTCTGTGGAAATGCAGTGGGTCCAGCCTGGCCCTTCCCCTGGCCAGGAGGTCCGATGCCCGCGCCCAATAACCAGCACAAACCCCGAACCTGATTTTCACGGAACAAACCCAGCAGGCTGAAATAGCTGTGTGTTTGCTGGAATTCAGAAGCAACTCCCCCCAAAAAACCCAAAACAAAACAAAACAAAATAACAAACCCATGTGCACACGCACCAGGGGGTGGCAAGACGAGGCTTGGGGAAGGAAGGGAAGCAGATGGGACATTTAATTCAGGGAACAAACTAATTTAAATCTTTCAAGGAGTTTGTTATTATTTCCAGAGAGTTAAGAATGCATTTTTTTGCCTGCATATCAAATGCAACGTCCCTGCTCAGAAAAGCTCTAAGTAAAAAACCCAACAATCTAGAAAGAAGAGAAAAAGAAGTCCACAATATTTTGATGATATCCTTTAAGTATACTATTATTTATATATTTCACAGATTTATATAAATAATCATAAACGTGCAGTTGGTGTAGGTCTCTTGGGTAAAGGTAAAAGCAGGCAGATTTATAAAATGGGTTTACATGCCAGGGTGATTGTAATGGCTCCTTCTGTCAGGTAAACACATAATTAGGATGTTTTCAAATAGATGTATTATGCACATGATTGAAGCCAATCCAGGCTGCAGTATAAATATTATGCTTTTTTTTAAAGTTGTATAATTACCTATCTACCCATGGAGCTTCTCGCCTGATAGGCATCTATTTATGCAACACCACACTGTGGCTTTTCCACAGGTGCTGTAGCAGATACTTGCTGAACACGCAGCCCAGCCGATTTTTAAACTGCAATATCTCAGCTTTCTCTCAAAATACCAATTCTGCCTCAACCCCTTTTTGCCTAATTGCTTCTTAGATTTATTGTTTAATTAAAACCATTCTCGGGTTATACAAACAACAAATCCCACTAATGTGCGTTTTTCCCACATACAAATTATTTTCCAAAGGGTTGTGTATCTTCAGCTCGGGGAAGGGTTCCGTCCTCCTTGGCTGGGTCGTCATTGCCAAGCGCAGCCTCGTGGTCAGAGCCCTAAGTTGAAGTTTATGATGGCAGCGTGACAGAGCTGTATCTATAGAGTCAAAGTGGCAACACTAAATGCCATTTGAAAGACTGATGCAGTCTTTAAGCCGATGCAGTAAAAACTCTTCTTTATTTTATAGCATTTTCATACGGAGTCTCACAGCACGCCTGGTCGTGCACTAGGGAAACATAAACAAGACACGAGTGATGAGCTGGATAAGGAGGCACCCCAAGAAGACTCTCAGGGACATCACCTCCATGGCAAGCTTTTCCTCAAAGCCTTCCTTGCCTGGCAGGGGCCCGTGGGGACACGCAGGAAGGGAGAGCGTGGGGACACACCGCAGCACTGCTCACATGCTCTGCGGCATTGCCCGAACTCCTCACTAACAAACTGATATTTCTAGACATCTACTCCCAGCCTGGACATCTACCTCCTGGTTTCAGAGATGAGGCTTGAGCTCCAAACCCTGTTTGCTTAGAAATACAGAAACCTCTGCTAAAATCCCGGCACCTGGGGAAAGTTGTAGCCAAACACTCAAGTTTCAGCAGCACGACTCTGCCCCTCAGAAAAAAGGTGGTGTTCGATATAAACTTGCATTTAGATGTTTTTATAGCATGAACACTGAAAATATGGAAAGCTTTTCTGCAAGGAGCATATGCTGCAGTTCCTGGAACAAGAACGCAGCTCTTGCAAGGATTCCGGCTGTCTCCAGCCTTTCAATATTAAAGGGCTCTCCAGCAGATGAGAGTGGCATAATAAAAGCTAATAAAGATGAAACTGGACAAATTCAGCCTAGAAATTAAGATGTCCATTTTTAACAGCAATAAAGTTAAGCAGGTTCCACAGGGATGTGATAGAATACCCAAAGCTGGAGCCTGCCAAAGTCAGGCCAGCAGCCGGAGCGGTCTTGCAGGTGGGATGGAGGATGGCTGGGAGAGGGCAGCTGGGCTTAGGGAAGCTCTGTGCTGGAGTGGGAGGCTGGAGAGGGTGGTGGGATGGCGGGGACACTAGGAGCAGCAGGCTGGAGGTGTAATGCAACCACCTGGAGGGAGGTTTCTGGGGCCAGATCTGCCAACCTCTGTATCCCTCTGACCTTTTCCTATTTCCTTCTCCATCCTCAGCTCACATCCCCTGGGTAAGGGACCTTACTCCAGCTTCTCCCAAGTGCTGTAGGTGTCCCTCTTTCCCCTATAGCCTCCATGCTCACCTTCAAGTAGCTCCCTTCTCCCTCCTGTTTCCCTCCAGCATCTGTCAGTGCCTCCAGCCTGCTGTGGAGGGAAGGCTTAGGCTCTGCATCCTGCTGGGGAATTAAGATAGAGACTCAGAGAGGAATCAGGAGGAGAAGAGGGTGTTTGTTGCCAGGGTTGGGATGGGGGGATTGCAGCTGTTGCTACCATGAGGGGCTGCCTCCCAGCTCAGAGACGGGAAAACCAGAGGGCGGAGATGAATCGCTCCCTGGCATGGAGATTCTCTCTCCTTTTGTCTCTCTGACGCAATGTATAAAAAGATGAAGTATATCCCTGATCCACCCCAGTGCTGGCTGTGCTGTGCCCCAACAGTAATGCAAAGCCAGTACCTGAATTTACAGCTGCTTTACACGGCCAGCACCAAACGTAGCAACCAAAGCATGCAGTGCTTTCGGTCATGTGGCTGGAAGCATCGATATATGTTTTAACTTAGGGAAACCTTTTAAATTCAAAGCAGGTGCAAAGCAATACCTTTTACATTAGGCTGTAATTTTACATATCATTTAGGCCAGCATAAACTATCACTGCTGCAGAGAGAAAGAAATGTCAGTTGTCCAACAGCAAAAGCACAAAGGAGCCTGGCCATGAAAAGCATCCCCACCTTCCCACCACCGCGGCTCCTCAGCCCAGCCCTTGCACACCTTCACCTCGTGCTGGTGCCAGCATACACAAGGCTGCAAGGGAAAACGCATTGCGATTAAAACTTGCCTTTTTTTTTTTGCCAGGTAAGTTTTAATGCAGAACTGTCCCCTGATTGGATTCACACTGCAGCCACTTCTGCTAATGCAATGGAAAACGTGGTATCAGGCAGGAATAAAATGATGCGGATGCTTCTTTTCGTGGCAGCACCAGCTTTTTCTGGATTCAACTGTATGTGAAGGTCACATCTTAAGATACTGACTGTGCCTGGCTATGCATGGAGATCCCCCTCATCGGGAAAATGGGGAAAGGCTTGTCTCAGCAGCAACTCTGTCCTGCCCCAGATGCTGGGGAAGGGGGCAGAGGGTGGGAGGAGACAGGAAAGAAAACGGGCTCATCTTCCTCCCGGCTGCCTGCAGCAAATCCACATTTGACCACAGCAGCTGAAGCTTGCTTGTCTCCCCTTCTTTGCAGTTTCACTTTTATCAGTTCTGATTGCTCTAAACCAATTCCTAAGACAGTAGATGATGCTACTGTGCGTCACAGGAACCCCCAAGGGAACTTATTTGTACAACATTTTTACAGATCATTTTGTATCTTATAAGAGTGAGACTCTGAGTGGCAGTTTTGTTTCTTGATCGCCAATTCAAATTGTTTAAGAATTTAGGGTTCTTTACATGCATTTTAAAAATCACCTGTTCTACTACACTTCTCGTCCTGAACTCAGTTTTTCCTTTTCTTTTCCACTCAGAACTGGCTGGAGCATAAGGAGAGCAGAAACTACAGAGGCCATCATTTAAGCCAAATATGAACCTGATGATCACACCATTTTATTTCAATGTCTTCTCTACAGTGGAGTTCAAAAATATAAATGAGATAAAACAATTCCACCTTCAAGAAGCTACCTTTCTGTTAATATCCCATGGAATGAAAAGTAGTCATTAAATATGACAAAGCCAAATATTCTTGGTATCAGAGGAATGTAGCGCAGAGATAAGATTAAAATTGTGAAAATCTTCAACACGTTAGCAGAGAACATTGAAGGGATGAAAGAATGAAGATTGTGGGTGACACCCCCAGCCTCTTGGTCATGGAAAAGTCTCACAAACTGAAACTTTACCCAGGCAAAACAAAGACTCCAGCACAGCAGGCACAGCCCTCCTTCTTGGGAGAGAATGGGGAGAGAGAACAAATCACCCGAGCCTGACGTGAGTCACATCACTTCATGCATGACTGAAAGGTGCTCAGATACTACAGCCGTGAGCTCAGGCCGAGAACCTAGATAAAGACAATTTGGCAAGTGATGTGATAAAGCTGTTAAAAAAGACTTGCAGGTGTGAAAATGTGGGGTAGAGAAATAAAAGCGTGGGTGAGTTCGGTCCCTCTGTTTTGAAGTTTGACTTGGGGGCAGCCTGAGCAAGGAGAGCTTGGGGATGCGGAGAGGGTGGTGGGTCCCCAGGGCGGCGACTCAGCCCTGTGAGTGCTCAGCAGGGGAGCACTTGGGGGGGGTGTGTGTGTTTGTGTGTGTACATGTATGTGTGCAAGTGTGTGTGCATGTGTGTGCAGGAGGGAACAGGGTTGGAGAGAGAAGAAAGAGACAGACAAGCCTGGAGAGCTGCTGGGAGGAGGGTCAGCAGAAGGGAAAAGGCAGGCGAGGGTTGGTGAGGAGGGCTGAGGAGGAAGCCTTGCAGCTTCCTGCAGGGGCCGTGGCTCAGGTGAGAGACAGTCAGGAATGCCCAGCCAGCCCCTTTCCTTTGCTGAACCCGCCTAACCCTTCAGCTTTGGACAAATGCCATCTCAAGGTGCTTTTAAAAACAAACCCAAACACCACTTTGTAATATTTGCAGAGTGACTATTGGAGCCAGCTTTCCCGCACTTCGAGCAGCACTGCAAAAAACCTTTATTCCCAAATTTTAACAAAGTCCGTACTGTGTTTATAGCCTGCTCCTCACTCACTTTATTGCTTTTCCTTAAACTTGCAGACAGTTATCTCCAAAAGCTGGGACACATTTTTCAGGAACAGGTTTCCACATCCATTGCTCTGAACACCTTAATGGGAAGAGCCCTTAGAAAAGACACCAGTATTATCGCTACAAAAGCAATTGTTATGCTGACGGACTGCACCTTTCTGCTAGAAGCGTGATGGAAAGGTTAGTTAAATTTAAACAAAATTTATTCTCTGAAATTCTGACCATCTTTAATAGCAAAAGCTATAACCTCCCTGATGCACAAAACAGCCCTTGCAGCTGATGTCTGAAGCCTGCACCTGTTATTCCAACAGAGGTGACCTCTGAAACAAGAAAGCCATTCTATACAAACACTGAGTTAAGTGACTTTCCCCATGTCTCCTCAAATAACACCCAAATATCTTTTCTTGTCAAAATCTTGCACTTGTCCCATAGTATACACAGTAAATCATGACAACTGGTGACTTATTGGAAGGCTGAAGACCAAAGCAAGGGGGACTGGAGCTGAAAGAAGTTTAAGCAGTCACCAGACTCTAAAATATTAAGCTATAAAATACAAACCTTTTTTTACAAAAGCAGTTTTAAATGACCTGTCATGACAGCTGGTCCCTGCTGGGTTCTTTTTTTGGGGGGGGAGGTGGTAGAAGGAATGAATTAAAGGAAAAAAAAATCATTAGAGAATCATTTCAGTTCACTTCTCTAATATGTGCATGTCCTACAATGGGGTAGCAAAATTCTGGAAAGTGCCCTGTTCAAGATTATGAGATTAAGTATCATATATCCCTCATTCTGGCCTCTTCCCGGGTGTGAATCTTGCCCTGTGAGTGCTGGGGGATTAGTCCCGCAGACGGGAGGAGGACGGCTGCTCCAGGCTCCGACCCACCACCACCAGCGTTCATCACACCGTGGTCACATTTTACAGCACCGCAGCCTTCCCCGGCACCGTGCCGTTCCCGTGCTGTTCACATGGACCGGCCGCCGCAACCTGGCCGCTGAGTGCGGAGCTCGGACGCCCCGCTTCACACTGAGAAAATTCACTGTTGGCTGTAAGAGGAACGAGTACAATTCAGCCATGAAATTCATGGCTGCCTGTTGCACTCCAGGCCAGCTCCGGCCCCTGTCATACTTCAACCAGGAGACCCCAGCTTCCACCTGTGTAGCTGGGCAGGCCCCAAACTGGAGTTTTCTTTGCAGACCTCAGCTGCGGAGCGGAGCTATAGTAACCGTGCTGTTCCCGAGGGCTCCTGACACCCTTCCGAGGCCCCTCTTCCCACCCGTACATGAAAGGCTACACAAGATTATCTGATGTGAGAGGGCAATACTTTACTCCCATCACCTTTTCAGGACTACAGCTCTCAAACACTGAGGTAAGAATATGAGACTCCCCTTTTATCGCACCTCGAAAATTCCAGATCCGGTCTTCTAAGTTAAAATTTTGTGAACAGCGATTGCGTCAGCTCCTTTGGGGATATAAACATCAATCCAATATATTTGTCCTGTTTGCCTGTCATCTGTTGCAGCAGAGCCGCGGTCAGGGCGATCCTTCTCCCAGTTAGACTTGCTGTCTCTGCTCTGAATTACCTTTTTATCGTAGGTGGCTGTTGTCAGAGGGTGCTGCTGCAGCAAGAACCCAGGGCAGAATCCATCCTGCAATCAGACCCAAGTCAATGATACCATCAAAGAAACGCACTAGCTCTGCAATCCCACAAAATATTAAAAAGCTGGTAAGAGGCAGAGTTCTTGGAAGGAGGTGCAGCCATTTTGGCAGAATAAATTTTGGTGTTGGGAAGAGTATTTTGCGCTAGTTGCCTTGCTTTAATGTGAAATATTCTGCATTACTTCATCTGCTACTTGGTTGTGAGCTGAAAATTTGAGGTGGATTTTTATTGCAGAAAGGAGGTGTGGAAAAGCTTACTCAGCACAAAAGTTTAACCTCACTAACAAGGTCTATAAATTTGCTGCAAAGATAAGGCAATGCCACTCCCTTTCCCGTCTCAATGCTTATAAGGACAAGCATTTCATCAAAACCCACTCTTGTACACGGGAGCCGTGTTAGCGTCATTCCTCATCTCCTACTTACAAGCCAACCTGAAGTTTTAAAAGAGAATTGTTTTTAAGGTCTCTGAACATAGTCTCCAGTATTTTCTTAACTGCTTCAAGGCTTCTTTGAAAATGCTTTCAAGATGTTCTGAAAACTGAATATAAAAGGAAAGAGTACTAAAAATTAATATGAAAAAAAAAAAGGGATTGGGATGAAATTTTGTTTCCAGAAGCTCCTATTTTCACTGTCGTGAAAGCGAGGAGGGGAGCTCTCAGCCCCTAGATGGATTTTCTGACAAGGCTGAAAGGAGACGAGCACTTTGATCCAATATCAGGACTCACTTCTCAACAGTTGTCATGGGGGAAAAAAAAAAAAAAAAGCTTCTTCCCCAGAGCAAGTCCAAGTCCAAAAGCCCAGTGGCTCTGCAAACCTGGGCAAGGCCAGAATTGCTGCTGCTGCCTGACTCTCGGATCTGAGTGCAAATCCCCCCCTGCCTTCCTGGGTTGCCGTGATCTGAAAGCTTGTGCTTTGAATTTTCCACGCTGGATTGCCGTGCTCTGAAAGCTCGTGCTTTGCATTTCCACAGGGCTATAAAAGCCCGTGGGCACCGACCGGCCTTTCAAAACTGTATGAGCCGACCTGTCCTCCGGCACATGGCACTGGGGCCGGCGGCTGATCTCATTTCGCTGCTCTGCCCCCGGCTCCTGTGCGACATTAGCTAAGTCAATTAGCTTCTGCGTGCATCTGGTTTTCATCTCTGAAAGGGGGACAGCAGTAATTTCCTACCTCACAGAAATCCTGTGAGGATAAATATATTAGCTTAGGAAGCGCTCAAATACTGGTGTGATTAGTACTCCTCTCCATCTCTTTGACAGCCTGGATTTTGCAGCCTGGAAGCCTGTGGTCTGCCAAAGCGTAAAGGATTGGAGCTGAAGACCACCAGAGCAACTCTTGGACTGGCTGAGCACAGATGTCATCCCAATGAAAGCCAGAAAAACACAGTTTCTCCAAGACCTGACATAAACGGAAAGAAATGCAGGAGAGGCAAACTCCGGCAGGAAAACCCAAAGGGGAGCAGAGACCACTCCAGCATCAACCTCGTGGGGGTTTGTATCTTGTTTGCTTTAACTTACACCTATGTGATGTATTTTAGTCTTTCCTTTATCATCCATTTAGGGTCAGAAAAGGATAGTAAGCTGGTATCTCTGGGCCTTGAACACATGGAGACCATGATGCAAAGGACAATTACTCATCTCTCAGTCTGCTCTTCCGAACCAGGGATTGCGTTTTGGGAAGCCTTCCATGGGACAGTTGCCATTAGTACTTCAGATTTTGGCCCTCAGCAGAAGCAGGAGGTCATTTCAATTTCAGTCTCGGTGACCAGCATTCCCAGGGCCTTCCTCTATCATGTTTTATTCAGTCAGGAGCAGAAAACTTTTCCCATTTAATAGTGCCTGAAATATATTTACATACCAGGAACAAATTGTCAGGTGGAGCTTTTTTTTGGTTTGCCTTTTTTTTCCCCCCAATGAACTTACCTTTCTAGTTTACTATGAGGAGGAGTTAAATGAACTATGAGAATTATTACTTATGTTTATATCTTTGTAGAATCTCCAAGGCATCAATCACTGTGCTAAGCATTATGCAAAGCTGCAGTAAGAAAGAGCACGTATCCTGACCAGATCTAGTCAGGCAGCTGAGATGAAGGATGAGGAACAGGAAAGACACTTGTACCCACTTTACAGAAAGGTACCCGAGGAGCAGAAAACCTATGGGCTTTGTCCAGGAAACAGAAGCAAATACTACTTTAGCACTGTGACTGTGTTTTTATCATGACACTGACTTCTATTTCTTCAATCAGGTACAGGAAAATTAAGAGTAAGTTGTTACCCTCAGCTTAAGGATTCCCCAGTCCAGACATCACCAGTCCAGACAATCTCGTGCTATGGATGAGAAAGCATCAGGGCTGTCTCTCCAAGGCTGCAGTTCCTTCAACTGGAGAACAGAAATGGCCAACACAGATTGTTTTTTTTATTGTTATTATTTGGAGCAAAACAGAGTATTCTAATAATCCTATCTTACAAAGGAAATGAAAGAGTCTTGGGGGTAATACTGAAAAAATGGTGGGCAGTCAGAGTCATGGCCATATGGTCCTCAAGCTGTGCTGTCAAGTAGATCTACAGATGGAGATGTATTATCTTACATGAGCACTAAGTTGAGCATTGCACTAAGCGCTTGTGAATCAGTCCAGGAGACCTGACGATACAATTGACAATTACTAAAAAATCAGGTGACAAAAAGTCATCAGCAGGAATACTCCCTCAAAGAAAAAACAGTTGGAGAAAGGACAAGCTTCCGACAGGCTCTGCAGCTTACAGATTCAATCCAGAGTATTTAGCAAGTTTAGCAACACCTGAAATGAGAAGGGAAGTTGTTCTGACAAGTCATAAAACCTCAGAGTCCCTGTCTTTTGATTTTATACCAATGTATTACGTTAAAGGCAAGCAAAACCCACCCCACAGTATCTGTACACTAGCTGGCTATCAAGTGACACAGATGACAAGCATATGGGTGTGTTCGTTTGCTCTGAAGAGCTGGATCAAAGGCAAGGAAGAGCGACAAGGCACAGTGACCTCCAAGCCAGGTGCTGCAAACACACACAGAGACTTTGCCTTCCGAAAAGCTACCCACTCAAACGGCTGGAGCCATGAGAGCTTCCAAGGTGACACAACAGGGTGCCACGTATAAACTGGTGGATCAGACTCAGGGCTTTAGGACTGTCGTGACACCTCCTTCCAGACTACAGCTCTGGTGACGACATGCCTGTGTATCCTGTCCTAAGCAAACTGCTGCAGTGGATGCCTTTGCTTTGGAGAACAGAGCCCCATAACTCCAGAGGCCTCAGGCAGGGAAAGGGGTGATGAACTGTCTACCCCATACTCAGCGAAGCACCAAGTGCCTGTTGGGCTCACGCTATTTAGAGCCTTCCAAGTTTTTACATCATGAAGGCATGGAGTGCACGGGCGAATAATACAGAGTTTCGGATGGTATCTGCGTGTGAAAACACTTTGTTTTGTGATTCAGATGATTAATGGCTTACGCCCATGGGACAATCATTTACCTGCAAGTCTTGGCTAGAAGCTCCAGGGCATCAAAAGTTTATGAGGGAGCTCAGTGTCAGTCACATGAATCCAGATTTGTGAAGGTGTTTAGGAACCTGCTCCTTTAGGTGTCTAAAAATATATTAAAAATCTGTCCTGTAGATTGGTCCAATGTTTCTGTGTCTCCAAAACTCAAAAGGTCGTAAGCATCTGACAAGATTAGCAAAGGAGCATTAAGGCACAAATCTTCTATTTTTCAAGCAAACTTCAAAAATCTGTCACTTCCACATAAAATGAACGGGGGTCGGGTTGACATGACCGACCTTAAACTTGCCAACATGGCTGCTGCACGAGCTGGGGGAACAGCTCCGGTGGCTCCGGGAATTCCTGCTCCGTAACAGGCATATCCCCGCTTTCCCTGTGGTCTTGTGCTCTGGAGCATCCTGAAGCAGATCCAAACTTTAACACGGAGAGCGGAGCCCATGGGCACTTTGGCAGTGCTGCGTGGCACTCGGCCAGCACCACTTACTCTAAGCGCTGCGGCCTCCCCGCCTGTCGCACAGAAGGGCCGTTTTGCAGCAACATTTGGATACTGAGTAGGAGGGAAAATATCCCCAGAACCAAAGGCTTTCAGTGCCAGTGCTTCCCACCGTGCGGCAGAGGTGTGGGACTGGCTTCACGCGCCCAGTTTAGGGCAGAGGTGAGGGATGCGGGAGGGACCGGGCATCGCATTCAGGAATGCGGAGCCCAGAGCTCCTCAGCGTGCTTGAGGTGACCGCGCTGGGGCGGAGGAAGAACCTCTGAAAACTATTCGGCCCTTACGTTACCCCCACCCTGGCTGAGCGGAGAGGACAACGGCAAAAGATCCTCCAAGGGCCACAGTTACCACGCAGGAGGAGAAATCCCGGAGGCCACAGAGGGGATAGAAATGAGGCTGTGGTGGGCCGGTGGGGTGCCCCCAGCCCGGGGCGGGGAGGAGGCCTGGCCCGCGCTGACGCAAGCCCCGCTCCTGGGAAGGGCCGGCCGGGCCGCGAGCCAAGGAGCAGCAACGCAACGGCAGCCGGTGCAGTCGGCCTTCAGCCTTCAACCCGTGTGAAAAAGGAGGGGGAAAATCTCCCTTCATTCCGCTGTTCCTGAGTGCCGGGCCCGGGACGGTGAGGAAGAAGGGAGGGCTGGGGTCACGAAGCAGCGGCGCTCGCTGCCCGCATGGCCTGAAACACCTCCCGGCAGCCGCAACGGGGACAAACCCATCGCGGACCGCAACAGGTCTCGGCGCGGCGCTCACCCGCCGCCGCCACAGCCGGGGAGCCCCGGGAGGGCTCCGGTCC